>JADDOH010006138.1:0-20936 GCA_016648135.1 Agrypnia vestita | reverse complement strand
CGGCTGGGAACTCGTTGGCGCTGGCATCTGCTATCCGGTTGCGGACATACTGGGCGCTGCTGGGTGAGCATGTTGCACCGAACATCATCGACGTCATTTGATAGGTTGTCGGTTCTGGTTCGTTCGGTTGTCTCCACAAATATAGCTGCGCTGCTTGATCCGCCTCTCGGATTTTTATTCTAAGAAACATTTCTTTGACGTCTGCTGCCAGCGCCACTCGTCCTTCACGAAAACGGAATACACTTCCTAGTAGTGAACTTAGTAGGTCCGGCCCGGTGATCAGTGTGTCATTTAAGCTTACACCACGACATTTGCTCGCCGCATCAAACACAATACGAATTTTTCCGGGCTTATTGGCATTGAAGACAGCAAAGTGTGGTAGGTAATATTTCCCTTTCCTGTTGGCTTCTTCAGCTGGTGACAGAGGGTGAGCATACCCTTTGTTCAGGTATTCGTCCATTTTTGCTCTGTATGCTTCTGCATAAGCCGCATCCTTTGCCATCTTTCTTTCAATGCCAGCCAGGCGGTTGGCGGCGCACTGGCGGCTGTCTGGCAGTTCTCTGCTATCCTTTTTCCACAGGAGGCCTGTCTCCCATTGACCGGTGGGTAGTTGTCGTGTGGTTGCTTCCATGATAGCGGTAGCTCGTGCATCCTCCTTATTGACACGGGCCGCGGCGGTTACCCCCAATGAGTCGACGGCGAAGTGTTCGCGCACTAATGCCTCCAGAGTATTGTCGACTACGGAAGAAACTGCACTAGAAACTGCTAATACTGTTGCGTAATCACTATGGTTTTGTTTTCCGACAATGCCATGTATGGCCCACCCCAGGGCCGTGTGGGATCTGATGCCGCCGCCTTGCAGTTCTTGTACCTTCCTTGTCACTATAAGGTGAGCGTGGTCTTGACCAATCAATAATTGTGGTCGCACTTCACTTATGTCGGCGTAATCTTCACACGGATGCGCGCGTTTATTGTTCACTACGTACTGTGAGGGGAGAGCGAGCTTGCGGACCGTACTCGCTCTCCTCGGGTATTCGGCCCCGTCACCGCGCACGGTTACACTTATCAACTGGGACCGGTCGTCGGAAGAGCACATTCCACCAGCACCATGAATTCGTAGACTGCGGACCGGTCCCTTGGCCCCGACGGCAGTGGCCACCTCTGGCTCGATAAGGGTGACCGTCGATCCCTCATCGAGAAGCGCGTGCACTTTTATTTGCCTGCGGGGGCCACTCACCATCACTGGTATCACTTTGAGATAAACGCACTGCCTCCCTTGATAGTCACTGGTTTGTCCAACTGTTTCGTTTGTTGTTGGTGCGGGGGTTGTGGCTGCCGAGGTGTTCGTGGAACTGGCGTTTGGTGCTCTCCTTGATGGTCCCCCTTTTGGTCTCGGCTTCCCGAAACGTGGTTGGTTGTGCTGCCGGAGGTGGTGGTCCAGTTCGTGTAGTGTGTGGTGGTGGGGTTCTCTGCAACCGTGCGTCCCACATGGTTTGCTGCGACAATCGGGGGAGCGATGGCCCTTTTTCAAACAATTGTAGCAGATCTGTATTCTTCTTACTATGTTCCACCGATCTGCTACCGTCTTCCTTAAGTAGGCCTTGCATCCGGCCAAATGATGTGGTGCTATGTGACATGCAGGGCAGTTTTCATGTCGTTTTCCATCCCTCTGGGGATCCTTGTCCACCTGGCCTGTGGTGATCTGATGGACGTTACCAGTGCGGCGTGTGGTCGTCCTTTTGGTGCGACATCCAGCGTATGAGGCCATTGCCACCATGTCCGACAACCACTCGGATAGATCCTGGATGGTGAGGTTGGTGGACCCGCCTTTCCTTGAAGACACCCACATCATCTTCGCACACATAGGTAGCTTGTTGACCATCTCGCTCAGTAGTTGCGGTGACGTCATATATTTGGCGTCGAAGCCTCTTACTGTTGCGACTACATTGCGGACGGCGATAGCATAGTCGATCACGGCATCATAGGGTAGGTCTTCAGTGATGCGGGGATGGCGCCGCACCTTCTCCAACATGGCATCGATGATGTCTTCAGTGTTCCCGAAACGTTCTTGCAATGTACGCATTATTTCGGGAATGTTGTATGGGTCCACCAGTAAAGGGGCGATGGCTTCACGCGCTCGTCCCTTTAGTGAAGTCTGAAGGCGTATCAGGTTTTCTGCAGCTGATAGTCCACATAGTGCAGTAGATTGTTCAAACTGAGCATGGAACGTGGGCCAGTCGAATGGGTCTCCACTGAAGTGTGGCAGTTCTTTTGCTCCGGACTGCCTTGCCAGCATTGCTGCTACTTGCGCCTCTCCATTGCCAGTCTGGGAGCGGGTGCCCTCTGTGTGTCGGTTCCTTCGTAAGGCTTCTTCGATCCATGAAGCCACTTCTTCCTGCGGGTTGGGATGATTGCGCACCCATTCTCTTGTGAACGCGCTTGCTTCTGGACAGCGGGGGTGCTGTCCTGACTGGTTTGATGAAGTAGGCCTGCCGTTTTCTATGGCTGCTTGGTGAGCAGAATGTCTGGTCATGGTGTTTGCCCCGAAAATTTTATCAGGGCCAGCATTGATGGCTGCACTTCTAGGTGACTGCCCCTTTTCAGGGCCACCGATGTTGATTGTACTTCCAGGTGACTGGCCCTTTTCAGGGCCACCGATGTTGACTGCACTTCGAAGTGACGACCCCTTTTCAGGGCCACCGATATTGACTGCACTTCGGAATGACGGGCCCTTTTCAGGGCCACCGACTATTTCCTCGTCGATTGGTGTCGCTGCTCCGGCAGCGATGTTCCCAGGTGGTGGCAGTTGTTGGGTGGTGCACACACGGATCAGGACTTCAGCGTGCTCTCGCTGTAGGTCCCGTGAGTGCTGCCGCTCTTGACGGAGCTCCGCCCTCAGTTGGCGGATGGTGTCCTCCGTCCTAGTGGAGTATCGGTCCACATCGGAACGGGCCTGTTCCGAAGTAACTGACTCGTCGCGATGGTGTTCTTCTTCTTCTTCTGGAACGCGTCCCGATCTGGACCCAGATCGCGACATCCTCGAGTGGTGCACAGGATCCGGCTCGAAGGACCAGCTGTTCCGGACAGGAACACGCAAAAGATAGTTTGGTTCCACGTGCCCAAAACTCGAAGAAACGCACCGAAAGTTTCAGATGGCAAAGTCGTATAAAACCAATCTAGAAACGCCGGTGTAGTAGAGGTTGCCTTAAAAGGGCCAAAGAAGATCCAGAGAAAGTCCAAGTAGTCAGCAGGGTCGTTGTAGGTAGAGAGAAATGAAAGACTGGTAAAAGTGGTCCGATAGGCTCTTAAAGCACCTTCAGGTGTACTGAATTGCTCGCCGTTATGAAACTGTTTATATAGCCAAATTACAAAATCCCTTCCATAACTCCATCGTAAAACAATCAGCCAATCACAAAGCTTGCTTTGCCGATTTCAGCGCTCGCGCCATCTCTGAGTGAATTTTGGTACTAATCAGTCTGACGATTGGCTGCGGAGATCGGCAGAAAGCACTTTGCTCCGACATAAAAAATCGTAAAAATAGTTTCATCGTCTTTTTGAGACGTAAATCATGTTAATTTATACAAGACTAAACTAAACCTTGCTGATAATCTAACATAGTCTATGGGACCCGCAAGGTAGTATTAACAGAGTTATTACAAGTTATGTACCGAGTGCAATCGGCTAGTTACATTAAATTCAATAAAAAATAGTTCTTAAGTAGATACATGAATTTTTGTGTAATAATTATGAAGTATATTTTATAAGGCGTCTTTTGACTATAGTTTAATGAGTGAATAATTAATATTATGTTAGTTATAAACAATTTTATCAAACAAAATTCCTCCTACGTTTCTGATGTAATTTGTAGTCGTAAATATATACTTTTTGTATAGATATTTACTGGAAGAATACAATAAAGAAAGTTTTAGTTTAATTGGACTGCTGTAGCGGCCAATATTCGATTTTGACTGAAAGTCATCTTTTTCGGCACGGTATCGCTCGGCCGGTGGGGTCGATATTAGCGATTGCGCTTATGTTGAGCGTAAAAGGTCCATTTTAGGGCCACTATTTTTAATTCCCCATTTTATGTTTTCTATGCGTTTCTTGACTTTTCCTGTGTTTTTAATAAAAATTATTTTTTGAAGAATTTTGTAAAGTTTAATTTATATTTTGTGTGTACGGTGCTCCACGCACTTTTTAGTAATGATGCTCCTCCGCCAGTCTACGTCCAGTCGGTCTTGTGCGACAAGACTCTGATTTTACGGGCTGGGTACCCGTAAATCAGATGCAAGCGATATGGGGAACGGTCAGTCTGCAGCCTGCCGCCCCACTTTAATCTTCGGAATACCAGCCGGGCGCACCCAATTGGCTGGTTCTCGGAAATGTATATACCAGTCTAAATTATCACGCCTCGTGAGCGGGTCAAATTCCAGAAATATTTGGAAAATATTTCGATTTCCATACTGACCATATGTCAGTCAAAAATGCCGCGAACGGCTGATTGCTTCGAAAAGCGCATCGTCTATCGCTTTGCAAGCGATTTACTCTCTTTATTAAAAAATAAAAGATGTGACAAAAATCCATAAATATTACATTGTATATGTCAATATTTAAATCTATAATAATAAACATTATTCATAGAGTCCAAAAAATACTGTGTCACATAAAGTCTTTTATTTCATCTGTTTACATAAACATACAAAACTGGCATTGTTTCGTGATGACGCCACCGTTCCACGGCGATCGTTTCGAACTTCTAATTCCTGTCCGAAACATATACAATATTCCACCACATACATTATCCAGTAGATTCAAACTATTCTATTTTTTTTTATTACTATAAATGACTAGCAAAGTCCGTTCGAATATATGAAAGAAATTAATTCAGAAAATATATATATAAATATATATACTCGACAAATCCACCGTTAGAACATCCACATAACGAATTTTTTTCATTTTTCAAAGTCATATATATATATATATATATATATCATATATAATATATATATATATATATATATATATGACTTTGAAAATTTCATAATGTGAATGTACTTACGGTGGAATTGTCGAACGTTTCAGTGTATAAATTTGATCTCTTAAGCCAGCCTCTACAGATCATAAGACCCTATAAAGACTTCCATTTACGTTCCCCATATAAACAGCTTCGTCTTTGTGAAACTTCTATAGCATTTATTAATTAACATAGATATTATTTAATTTCAAAATGAATATCGTTTTTATTAACTTATATTCAGATGCTAAAACAGTTTTTATTCATTAAAAATTACAATACTATAAATAAATAATATCAGTAGAAGGGGCGTGTAGTGGGAACATCGCAGCATGACCAATTATTTGGAAAGAGCATCGGAATACAATTAATTCGTAAAATTTGTATCACAATTGTTTTCCTAATATTCATATTTTAAAATATGTAGCATTAACATTTGATTTCTATTTTTTTTTAAATATTCATTTACAAAAAAGTCATGCTTCAATGTTCCCACTGCACGCGCCTGGTCAGTAGATATTCTTCCTTTCAAAAAATTAGCTCTCTCGTCCATCTCCCAGAACGAGGCTTGAATCTCAAACCACTTGATCATTAGTTGGGCACCTTACCGCTAAACCATCAAGCAAGTCGAAGGATTATTGAAATTTACAGAAAATGCTGTTACAAAGGATAAAAAAGGTAAATAAATTCGCAATCAGCCCTTATTGTATTTGAAGAGTACTTTTCATGCAAACTGAATTTCACCCCCTATACACATCGAAATTACTTTTGAAACCTTTTACTGTAGATACAGGAATAACAAAATGTTAGCTTTTTATTGAGATAATTTTCACATTTTCATTACACAACATTTATTACGTATATAGAACTTGCGATGAGTAGAACTCGCCCGGGAATCAGATTTACTTATAATTTTAAATAAGGTTTAAGAGGATCCTAGAACGCTTCTGAACAAAATTAGGATGATGTTTAGTAAAATACACATTTACATCGAGGTATAGAGGTGAAGTGGATCCTAAAGAGTAACTGCGCAAAAATGCGGTTTGATGTCGGCATCAACCTAAAACAAATTACATCAGAGGAGGTGGAATCGTCAGGGAAATCGTGCTTTTGTTTTTTTAATTTTTTATTATTTATTATTAAATTTATACATAATTTATATTATTATAGATCGTGCCAAGCCTTATACAGCTTGTCGGCACGTTTTTTTTACCATTTTCTTGCATGAGTACATTGCATATTTAGTTATAATTATAATTTACAAAGGATAAAATATATATAAAGTAATAAATATTATATAAACATAACAAACCTTAAAAATAAACTTGGTAGTGAGACTAGGTATCAGATCATATATAAAAATATTAAAAAGTTAAATATTTTGCGCAGGGTCCTAAAGAGAAACTACGAAATATTTGAAATGTATTTTTTTCAATTTAGAGTAGACTTTCCGGAAACTCAAGAATATGCCCACTGGCATATTGACCAGTAGATTCAAAACCATTGTAGTTTTACTTCTTACGTAAATAATGAATAAGCTTACAGTAATCAAAATTTGTGTGCTATTTTCAGAGGTGCGATATTTTAGTTTACATAGCTGATGCAAATTATTCTAAAGTAAATCAAATTGTAACATTTTTCTCAATGATTTAGTTAGTCAGAGCACATGATTGTGTAATAATCCGCCATTATTCAACTGTAAACGACTTGTTTGCTTTTCCGACAATAAAGCCTTAATAAAGATCCCATCTAAAGCTTCCAGTCGGAACAGAACCCAAGTAATTAATATGGTAATAGGTAAACTACCCATAGGGGTGATGTGCTGCTATGTTGACTCGATACTCAATTATGTTTATGGAACCCTGCTTGAACAGTCGATAATTATATCTACCAAGGACAACAAATTTCTGTAGCAGGATAACCGAATACGTTGTTCACAGAAGAAAACTGGACCGGGTGCATTTGCATGTCTGCCCATGATTTTTAAAAGTGTTTCTAAAAACAACAAGTATTCAATCAAAGAACACTTCTAGTTCTCAAGTCTGTTTGCTAAATATTGAATCTCAATAAAAGAGACGTCTAAAAATCTCAAGTGCCATAAATAGGCTTGGAATGATATATTTTGGATAATAAGTAAGGCGAATAGGAATAAGCTGGGTTGCTTTTGGCAAACCCAAAGATAAAGACATCACAATTTTTTTAAAAAGAAAAATGCGCCCAATGATCCATGCTTGGTATAAGCGTAAGAGAATTAGAAATGATAAAAGTAGGCGCAGTTATGGTATCGCGTAGCGAAGTTAAAATGGCAAGGGGCAGAGCATTTTACAAGGCAGGATGCCACAAGATGGACTCCTAGAGTTCTGAAGTGGAGACATTAGGAGAATAAATAAAGAAGAAAGACCTCAAAAGTGATGGGCCGACGATATAGCCGCTGGGGGGAAAAAATGACTACAACAAGCAAATAGTGGCGAAGATTGGAAGGATATGGAAGATGCGTGTATCCAGCAGTAGAGAAATGAAGGTTAAATAAGAAGTTAATGTGCGTGTGCGTATAGAATGAAATATAACCACAGACAACCGAAATAATGCGGTGAGTGTTGCTAGCGCACGTGTGATTCCTGCGATAGTATCTTATCAAAAAAGTACCTACCGACAAAATAAATTTCTCGTTTGAGCCTGATCGATTTAAGTAATGATATACAAGTTATTCAGGAGCAATAAAAGTGTTGCAAAGATACTTAATATGAATTATGAAATCGGATAATTATAGTGTGTGAAATACCATATATAAGTAACATTTAGTGTGACTTTAAGAGCAGTGCTCCAACTAAATTCATGTACAGTGGCTTTGCGTGTTAAATATGACTTTAAATAATTTAAGCGTTTCATTTTCCATCCCTTAGCAGAATATTCTAATACTTACAATATTTTGAAAAAATATGTAGGAATGCCCTAAGTTTTATTTCCTTGTAATTATGACAAGTACGATTTCGTCAGAAAACGACCGACTCTCCGCCTTTCGTTAGCCCTGTAGAATAAACCAATTTCCAAAACACCAGAAACCCATATCAAATCCATTTTCCGGCTCTGGTTATAAACTTTAATTTTGTCTGGCAACTCAGAAGAAAAACAACCGGAATATATAGCCTCCCACGCGGGGCGCAGTAGTTTCCACCAACAAACAGGATCCTGAAGAGCTTTCCATTGTACCTGAGATCCTTGGAAAGTTGAACCGCAAAGCGCGAGGGTAGTACCTCAATTTACATTATTATATAAATAACATAAATATACTTTATTTACTATTAATATTTTTAATAAATAAGGATGATATTTAACTGTAACTGGTTGCGGATATTTTATACGTACCGTATGCTTTTCCGAGAAACGATTCTCGACGTTTCGTTGAATTCTTATTCAAAGTCATGAGGAAGACGACCTTTATCCTTTATATAAGGATGAATTTCATTTTATTATTATTAATTTTATTTTATTATGTTTACGCCCATTAGGTATAGGCTTTTACATAAAGAATATAATATAAATTTCAAAAAGCACATACATTAAACAATATCTGTATAGCACCAAAACATGAGTATAAAAATTAAAATATAAAGTAAAGAGCACCGATGTGTATAGGCTTTTACATAAAAAATATAACATAAAATTAAAAAGTACATACATTAAACAATATTAGTTATATGTAGCAAAATATAAAAAGTATCAGGAATAGCACCAAAACATGAGTATAGAAATTAAAAATATAAAGTACAGAGCAGCGATGTGTATGAAAAATATATATTATCCACCATTACATGTATATATTAACAGTTGAAGTCAGTAACGAAGCAGTATTGCCTCTTTAAGTGTAAACTTTACTTTCTCCAGACTGTCGTCGAAAATGTCCTTTTATTGCTTTGAAAAATTCTGAAAGCTTCATGGTTGAAAGAAAGAAAAGGCCTTAAACATACAGTATAAAAATTGAAAAAGATGAACTGAATTCCTGCCTTATAAGAAAGGGTTGGGTTACAACGGCAAAATGTTCCTTTTATTTATATTTAAGATAAATTAATACCGCAGTTACAATATTTATTCCTGTGCAATTAAATCCGCTTGTAAACAAAACGTATTAAAAAAATCGTTCCAAACCGCGTCTCTTAAGTAAAAACGTTTTCTTGTAATAAAGCGCGATTTATTTTGTTTGACTTTTTCATTGTTGTTTAAAAATTAACGAACTCGAAGTAATTTTTTTAAACAAGTTAAATGCATTGGAACTCGAGACAAACTTCAACGAAGTATAGCCACAGTATACTAAGAACAGTAATACGTCTTCATACAAACTGGCCACTACCCATTAGAATGTGTGCGTGCGTGCTCGGCGCCGTGTACGCACGCACTGTGACGCACACATTGACATAGAATATGGGGGCACAAGGCGGCGGCAGTAAGGGCCGTCCCTTCGGTGCCATTCGCGCTCGCAGCCGCCGCTTTAGAAAAAAAATGCGCTTCTTGAAAAAAATGCCATTTTATATGTTTGTGGTGCTTTACTAAAAAGGTGTGTTGATTATCACAAAGACTGTGAGTTTTTAAAAGTCTACGTTGATGTTTATCAGCGTTCTTGCAATTTAAATGCAGAAACTAGGTATACCAATTACAGAAATTTTCTGATTTCGTATCTACCTTATGCGTCGGAATCTCAGACGCTACGAGTAAAGTGACAACCCTAGCGTCAACGCATTAGTAGGCTAATAACTCGCCGACAGGCCGGAGATAAACTACTGTTCTGGGTATACTGTGGTATAGCTCAGTCAGAAAGCAAGAGAGTAGATTCTTAATCCCGCTTTATCGATTCAAATATGCAAATACAAATAATTCAATATTATACTCTGATTTTATTCGGGAAAGTATAGCAAATCAAAAAAAATGTCGATTAATAAAAAATATGTATTATTTTTGGATTTGGCGTTAATATTGTAGAGATTATTCACGATGATCATTAAAGGTATAAAACATTAACTAAGTTACTTCTAATAAATTTATTTATTAATTTTATTGTAGAAAATAAATAAAATTTACAATAAATTAGAAAGGATATATTGTGCCCCGTTTGTTTCTTTCAAAATTCTTAAAGCAAAGAACCTGGGAAATCGCCTAAATCTAGATTCTTAATCATGCATTAAATAACTTTTCAGATGAATAAATCATAAAATGATAATAAAAATGATTTATTACAATTTACAACCGAAGTTAAATTTATCACAATACTAAAATATTCTTAACTGCTTGCGAGGAACAAAACGATTCCGATCAAATCAGCACTTGAATTTAATACGATCGCCAAATTCATGGTTCTCACGATAGTCTACTGCAATTTCTAAGCTCAAACCAGGCATTTCTTGGTTGAAGTCTTCTAATGTGTTCGACATTGCTCCTTGCAAAAATTACGAACTACCGACTAGAACAACCGTAATTTCCTATTTAAAATTACATATTTCTATGCATTCAATGTTTTTTCTAGTCTCATTACTTTCTTTTACGCATTGAAATGTGAATTTTACCAAATTAAATTACTATGCAGCGGCCTTCAGCAAATTGCTAACTAATTAATATAAATATTCAATAAAAAACAATTACTGTTGTTAACTATTAATCCATAATAATAATTATCCGTCCGAAGGATCCAAGATAATATAAAAATATTTGATAAAATGCTATCTGTACGGCTCATTTCAAAGAAAAACGATAGTCACCTCCGTAGAAACTACGCGTTCAAAAAGTCAAAGATATCAGACTTCAGTAGGTAAGAACCAATGTATAGAGCGCGTTCATTTTTACTTTGGGATTTTAATTAGACATAATATTTATTGCGTCACAATATCATAATAAAACAGCAAGGAACTGCAAGCAAAATATGGAATACAACTAAACAATATTATCACAAAACAAATTAAGACCCCATGGCAAGAAGTTGTTAACTAACATTCAAGTAATTTTGAGCTAATTAGACATTTGCATATCACCTTTGAAAAATATGTTTTTTATTACTAATTCAAGATTAATTTTTATTGATTTATGTCACTAAAATATCAAAAATGTATTTACAAAGTAAAAAAAATGCATTTATACACAAAAAAATAAAATATACTAATTTTCCCTAAAAATGTAGTTAACAACCATTTTTTCGCCACTGGAACTCATTTTTAATAGAATAACATCTTTTATAATTGGTAAAACACGAACATCAAACAACCCTTCAAAGGCTATCCGTTTTCACCATCCATTATCCAAAATTACAAAATACCTGGCATGTTAATTAATAATACAAAACATGGTATGTACCATTTAAAATAATTGAAAAATAAAATATAACTACATATTACAATAGTCTTCAAATAAAAACAAATATATGACAGTACCTATTGCCAGAGTAAAATTTATGTTAACCATAAATATTCCAATCAAATTTTAAACGTTTTAATTTCAGAATGATGGCATGAACATGTTATTATTGAAGGTAACATGTTCTTCCCATTAGTAACTGATTTGGTTTTTATGCCAAAGTGTAGTTAACATGTTCATCCCTATGATTTGAACATGTTCTAATTATTTTTAAGTTCTGAACTTATTTCCAATGGAAAGAGCGTACAATATTTAGTTTAGACGGCTTATTAACTAATTTTTGACAAAAATGTAAGTTAACAACTTCTTGCCATGGGGTTTTCAAATATTAAATACTTTTCTGTTTTTTGCATGCAGCAATATTAACAACAAAAGTTTATTCTTGGTCCAAAAAAAATTGAAGAAAAACTATCAGTGCGATTTTGTTTATCAACTGATGATTTTCTCTCCCACAATAAATTCCAATATTTTGACAAATAAATGAATATTTTAAGGCATAATTGCTGATGATAGAGAATTGAAAAAAATCCTGTTGATTGAGCAATTTCAGTTAGAATAGCTGCGCAAATTTCTGTTCTGTTTGTGAGTTTTTTTAATACTAAATAATCTAGCAAATACTATTGGCAATACTAAATAATCTAGCAAATACTATGGGTAATACCAACAATTCGTATGTAGATGTGCTTACATGTACAAATTTGATATGTAAGCACATGTACAAAATATTGAGCTATTTAAATATCATTCATAAAAAAAATATTGATTATATTATTTGTATATATCTACTTCTTTTTTAAATTATTTACACCAACATGTTCCAGAAAAACCTTTCCATCTCCATTCAGGGTGTTGTATAACCGTCAAAATATCAGAATGAAATGTCTTTTCTGAAACTTGTCGGTGTAAATAATTAAATAAAAAAGTACATATATACAAATAATATAATCAATATTTTTTTTAAATGTCAATCTACAATGTTGCTGAATCAATTGAAAATTGATTCAGCATATCAAATCATTCAGTTAAATCTGCTACAAATTCTGAGAAATATTATTAAAAACTCGATAAGAATTCAAAACCATCCCAGAAATATTGTAAGGAAGGGATGAATTTTTATACTACCGGAGTGTGTGCAACAAAAGCGGTCGGTTTATCTAAGACCCCGTTAAAATATCTCCCTCATAAAATGTCTGAGTCGAAACCTGGCTAGCACCAACAATAAAGTTGCGGGAAACTTTCAAAATAAGACTAGCGAAAGTTTTTCTAAACAACGGGTCCGCCCAATAATTTATCTGGGGGCATTGTTTTTATGTGTGAGCAGGACTCCAGGGGGAGGGGAAACCTCGTTGATCTTCCGCTTCCCTTTTGGCTAGAATGCACCGGGATCTGTTGTGTTGTAAAGATGTAACTTTATTGTGAAATAAAGCATTAAAACTTTCGTTTAATCTTGAAACGTTCTTTCAAAGCATTTAAGGGTGTATTTTTCTTTAGAAAATGTATCCTATTGTTTGTGTATCAAAAGATATGAACTCTAGCGTAAACTATTATTATTTTTTTATTTATTTATTAATGAACGCCCTATAGGACTTTTACAACAGATAGGTAAAGTGTACATTCACAGAATATATAGTTTAAAGAAAAAAATTATAACATGTAAACATAATAATGACAAAGTGGAAAGAAAATACTTAAAATACAGATACAAAAGCAAGTATATAAAAAACAGAAGCATAAGAAAAACATAATATAATAGAAATTAAAAAACAAAAAAGTAATAATGTAGAGTGAAAAGATATAGCACAAGCTTTGAAAGTCATAATATAATAAAATATGTACATACAAATACAAATCAATTATTTAAGTCCAATTCGACAAATACTAGTAATTTTTCAATACACCTTTTAATATATGTTTGAATAATATATAGTTATTGGCAAAGACGTCCAGTTGCTCGTATCTGTTTGCTAGTCTAGGAATATTGAATAGGTTTAATATATAAGTAATAACATTCTTCAAGAAATTTTTATACGATGTTTTATCATATCACAATTTGTAAAAATATTTTTTTTATTTAATTAACCATATTACATAATTACTTAAAATTCGTTATTATATAATATTATACTCAATGTCAGATATAGCAGTGATAAAATAACTTATTTTTTAAATAAATACGCACTAACAATTTTGAAAAAAAAAAAATTATTGAAAATTATAAATAACCTGGTATTTTTTACTAATATTTACATTTTTATTTTGTTTTCACGTTAATAATTAATTATTTATTCATTTCCTATATAAACATTTTATCCTCACGAAGGGACCCCTGAAACATGTTGATATTTTCAATATATAAGTTGTAAAAAAAATATTTTTATTAATTATATAATATTTCGTGCTTCTAAAGTGGGAAAATTTGCATTTTTCCTGTTCATAAGTCTCTTGGCTCGGAGACTCAACTAAATTGGACTGCGACATCTGGCGGCCGAGTAATGAAACGAACCAAATAAATATTGTTCTATGGTATAAAAAATACAGTTTTTCAGATTTCCGTCATTTTTAAGCAAAGTGCTTCTGTCATTCGCGTTTTTACTTCCTTTCTTTTAACTCGTGGCGTCTGCTTGCTTGTTTTCTTGACGAAAAAACTTTGGATCCATTTTTAAACCTATTCCCGTGATCCGATCGAGCTGAAACTTTGCAAGCAGACTCGTGGCGATGTTCAAGAAGATCTATCAAATTTTCGTTAAAAAAAATAATTATAGTATAAGTTTGGATTTTTACAAAATTTAATTGTTTTTTTTTATAATTGGAAACCATACAAATATTTGATTACTACCAACAGCGGCCTAACTACGTCACGGAATATTTAAAATTTGAATTACTCTGTCGGTATATGTAATAGGTACCTACTTCACTACGAATTTCAAAAATTTATGACAATTGGTTCACAGATGACAGCAAAATTCACAAATATCAAAATCTTGATTAAATTGACTGACAAATGTTTTTAGAATTTAATCTTCAAAGCTTGAAGTATCATATCAAAGCTCAAAACATCTGACATTTTAGAAATTTATTAAATTCCTGTAAGTTTAGTGTTATGTTATATGTTTTAATTCGTCTTTAATTATTGTTATATTTTACAAAGAAAGGGAGTATAATAAATACTTCGTTTTTATGTTTTTTTTTTTTTATAAAATGTGTTTATTATACAACATAATGTTACATAGAGCTTCAAGGAGCTAAATATTATAAAAAAGGGAATTTATGTTATTGATTAAATTAAAACAATTTTGAATTATTTTCCACAATTTATTGTTTTTTTATCGTAACAGTTCTAGCCAAACGGCCATCTTTGGACTAGACTAAAGGGTAGAAAAAAGTTCAAAAGTGTTTTAATAACTTCTGTTTAGATAACGGTTCGACAAAAAATAACGTTTAATATAATTCTATGCCACGGGTTTAAAGAGTTTTTATGCATAACGTGTTTAATATTTGAATAATGCATGGGTAATGTAAAAAAAATCAAAACGAATGTATGAAAAGAAAATCAAAATTAAATATGTTTTGTTTATTCTTGTTACATATTCTCTCATCTTCTCTCATCATTCACCTCAGGTATGGAATCCAGGTTAAGCTGTATACAAAAATAGAATTGAAAGCGTCCAAAACAGATTCCTAAGATACCTATACCTCCGCTCATTTAGATCTTGTTTAAGACATTGAAGACTGTTCATCGATGGTCATCGATGTGAAGTGCGAGAAATAAATCCGAATCTACGCGCGGAATCTTCCGGCGTCCGTATATCTCGATATATGTAGAGGGGTAGTGGTAGTGTAACGATATTGGCCTATTCTAATAGAGATTGCTGAAAAATTATACGAAAATATCTATCTGCTAAAAGCTCATGATAAGGAGAAGCCCCACAATTCATAAATACTCTATAATTAAATATTTGCCGGATAAGTAGGTGCGGGCCTTTATTATTTCTTATTAGCCTTTATTATTTCTGCACGCGGGCGTGTAAAGCAGGCTTTATGTTATTTTATTTTAACGAAGCGAGCCAATCAAAAACGGTTTTCCGCGTAACGGGTCGGGCCAATGAAACGCGTCCTGAGATGTTAGACTTTGACTTTTACACGCAAGTTGGAATCAAAAATGGCGGGAGATAGGGACTAATTTTAGCGATACAAATTGGAGAGCGGCACTTGAGTTTTCAGCTTGGAGGTCGGCCGAGGCCTTGTCGAAGAGAGTCCGAAATAAGGAAGATAGTTTAACTGGACCGAGGAAAAGGCCGGAGTTTGGTAATAATTCAAAGGAGATTTGGAACAGTGAACAGATAAGCATTTCCAATATTAATTATTTCTATTGCCTTTTATGTGTATTCTATTATATCTTGTAAAACCAAGCGCGCATCGGATCTAATATAAAATAAATCGTAATTTTGCGGCTTGTGATATTTCATAATACTTATGTAATTTGGGACTTGAGATTCGGGGCAGTTGTGTGTATTCAATGTCGCGGTTGCTTGTCTGATCTTGATTCAATTTGTACGAGAATTTAATTATGTGTTTTTGATATCACGATTGTAAGCGTGATATAAATTCAAATCGTACGAGAAATTTCCTCCAAATAATATATTTTAAAATGCACCTGGATTTTATACTTATTTTATTGGGGCATAAATATATAGTTTATTAGATTCGTTAGATGTTTATATTACATACCACTAGGCAATCGTTTTAAACACTGCTCCTATAAAGACGTATTTTGAGTAGTATATATTGTATCTGTTTAGATTTAGTCGCATTTATTCATATCGTCATATTCATAGCACGATTATAATAGGTATTTTTGCCGCGTAAGAGGCACCTTGAAAAGTACAATCGCGTTTTGTGTTCGTCCCGGACGGAAGGTTCTGGCGGTATGTAAGTGAATAGAATTAAAATATTATTGGTTATTTAGAATAGCGTTTTACTTGATAAAATTGCGGAGGATGTTTACGGTGTCGAATTTTTAACGTTTGTGCAATATGGTTTGCGCTAAAATTTATTTTGCTTCGAATATAAGAGAGAAATTCTTGTCTCAAAATTATTTACAGGTCGGCCTGGCGTATGAATAAAAATTGTTATACTACCGCCATCTAGCGAACTCAAACATGACTGTAATAATAATTATCTTTCGATATATTGCTACGCCTTTTTAATATTACATAGTTACATTTTATAGTGATTGTCAGACGTACGTATTTAGGGGGAAGGGTTTGTTCAGGGGTAGTTAACTTTTGGTCTTCCGTAATCGCGTTATTTACTTATATGACAGATTGTTTTGTTTTATTCGTTTAATATAAGTAATATCATATTTTTATGAGTTACCGTAATTATTTATCTATATGATTTTATTATTGAGAGTGATGCAACGAATACTACTTTCACGAATACGAATATCAGGTCTACTATTCGGTGAATACGAATGCGAATATTTCCACCAAGGTGGGGGAACTTAAACATACTTGTAAATATAATTACCTTGATGCAACGAATACTACTTTCACGAATACGAATGTCAGACCTACTATTCGGTGAATGCGAGTGCGAGTATTTCCACTAAGGTGGGGGAACTTGAACATACTTGTAAATATAATAACCTTGATGTAACGAATACTACTTTCACGAATACGAATGTCAGGCCTACTATTCGGTGAATACGAATGCGAATATTTCCACCAAGGTGGGGGAACTTAAACATACTTGTAAATATAATTACCTTGATGCAACGAATACTACTTCACGAATACGAATGTCAGGCCTACTATTCGGTGAATACGAATGCGAATATTTCCACCAAGGTGGGGGGGAGAACGCAAGCATACTTGTAATTGTATTGTTTATGTCTGCTTGTGATATCACTATACGGCGTAGATGAACTAGTTTGAAAGGGCTTATGTTCTGCATGTGCTCAGCGTAGAGGGAATAGTCTTTTTGTTTCTAGGATCCTATACAGGTTTACAGGTGCTGATATTGAAATATATATACAAGGAAAACACTATTTTGGAAATCATTAACTGGATGACAGATATTGAAGCACACATACACACAAGGAGGACGTTATGTTAAATACATGACTGGAAAGTTGTTATTGGAAACTGTATCTTCCATTCCATTAGAATCTCGGGCTGTGATAATGTCAGACAAAGCTTGCCCTGAGCCTCTGTTGCGCCTAGTTGTTATAAATATATGTTTACTCTTTCCACTATATACCATGAACAGATAAATCGGGCCGAAGACCACCGATCGCGCCAGTTGTAAGCATTGTATGTATGTATTCTGGAGAACCCAGCCGTTAATTTGCATTTTGAATATTGTGTGTGTGTTTAATAAGTATAAACGTGTATTAATCGACCGTGATTTATCTAATCTGGATGACCGGCAGATCCAGTATACTATTGCATTAAAAAAAAATACGAAAAAAAAATAGATATTGCGTGTAGTTGCGCAATATTAGTGCTAAGTTCCTATTATGTACCGTCGGTTGTATTATGCGGATACCAAGTTATACTCAGAGCGCCCTAGGCTGTATTTCGCAAGTGGTATTTATCTATCTGAATATTCCATCGTAATCGTGACCCCGCACTCAGCCGTGGAATCCGTCCCCAGGTGCTAATATGAGACCTCGGTAACCAGGCGGCATCGTTCTAGGCGAAAAAATCTACGTAGACATATTTATGTTCGCGACGCCGCTATCGGATGCGAGGAAATGACGGATGCGCCACCATGAAAGACGATTTTGTTAGTCTGTTCAATCGATCGTTGTTTTGAGTCCGGCTCAAGTTGCGCCTTAATAATGTTAGGTTAGTTTCACCTCGTATGAATACAATGGCATTTCTTCTGCTACGCTACCAAAAGTACTGGGTAACCGCGTTACATCGAGGAGTCCTATATTACTATCACTAGACGATTACTGGCCAAATTATATGTTAGACTAAACGTAAATTTAATTCAATCACGTAAATAAATTTTAAACATAGCTTTGAGCTTGCAAAAGTAGATCTCAAATAATATATTAGACTTTTAATAAATGAACTTAAAGTAAAATCGCTTTTAAAACTTTTCTTAAAGCCTTCTCTTTTAAACTTCCCACTTAAACTTCCAAAAAAAAAATACACCCCAAATACACCCTCTACAACGGGGGAACGTCACAGTAGTAACATATGGTAAGCATGTAAGAAAGGCAACAGGTACATAAGAATAAATACTCATGGTCGGTAGGTATATTAACTGATATTTTTTTTAATTCACGCTTCAACTGACCACGAAGCCCAATCACAGAAGCGAAATGCATTACAAAACAGGCTTGCGTAGATAATAAATAAATCATACAGATTAAAAGTGACCTACCGGGGATTGAACCCGGAACCCTCAGTGCCGGAAGCCAGTATAATGCCCACTGGGCCGCCGTATTCGGTAGACAAGATTTACAGATTTTAAATTCAAAAGTTACAAGTAACCTAAGGTTACATAGCTAAACGATGAAGGAATGGCTCTGAAATGACTAAAATCGGGTACTGAAGACCGCTCAACGCTTGGTTCGGGAAAACCGTTATTTGTGTTACAACGAACTCGAATAAGATGACAAAATTTCTGTATTTGGGTTAGTTATAAATTACACCAATGATGAGAGGGACTGCTACTCTCGAAACTATAGTCGTGATAAATTTAACTCAACGTGTCTGCACTATAAATGTCAATTTAGTGTTAATTAAAATAATCATATTGCACCACAAAGTAACTGCCAAGTAACGATCAATAATATCACCATAACCGGTCTAATTTACCCTAACATGTCTAAAGGAATTTCACCTGAAAAGTAATTTAAATGCAAAAAAATATCCCAAATTATTCGATCATACATTATATTTAAGTAGTATATATTTCAGTCAGTCAAAATTATTCTTGTCACGTGTCGTTGTTATGGGAGGAATGAATGAAAATGCTGGAAATTAAGTAACTATTAAACTAAAGGTTATTCTTTAAATTCCACTATTTTCAATATATCACTCGTAAATAAATACTTTATATCGCTGGAACACTTTATTTAACTTAACACTAGAACATTTCATCCAATTTTCACATACTAACCGCTTATTTCTTTCACTTATTATGTAAGAACTTCGCTCGATTATTCGCTTTATTTATCGCTCAGACTGACCACACGGCTGTCGCGGCTTGCAGGTGACTTTGCACTGTTTTCACTTGTCCAACGCGACCACTCAACACCTGCGCCACGGCCGGCGCTGTATTTATATCTGAAAATGCAAGTACTTCGTACTTTCTTGATCATTGTAGTATTTAGGAGAATCTTGTAGCTACAAGGCTTTCTAGGTGTTACTCAAATGTTTCAGGCAGCCCCCGAAGTCCGTAGATCACCCTAGGTGGTTCTCAATTATTCTATAGTTTTGTGACAAGTGATACATCACTAGGGGTTGGGAGAGTTCGTAAATTGTTAAAAGCATTTCATTACATTACATTAATCAGAAGCGTTTTGGGGTACTTTTTGTAAAATGGTTCTGAAATGAAGTTCAGCGGGGTCAGTCCTTTAGTTTCGTGACACACGTTACGTGCTTTGCATAATAGGATGTGCTGGTGTACCACAAAGGTCTGGCCTATGGATAATTCATGCTGATTTTGTACACGAGTTTCGTACGGGGGCCAAACTAATTGGGTATCCTCAAAATGGCTTTCTGCCATTTACCGAAGCCGGCATATTTCGCAAAACAAAAGTCATTAGGATAAATCTCGCTACTTTCCAGTCATTTGTACATTTCTGGGAATTTTATTAGGTGGAAGCGATTACTTGTCTCCCGAAGGAATAATCGTTTAACATAATGAAGACGGGACACTTTGATATATTAAATAGCAACTCACCGCTAACCCAGGATCGTATTATGAGTAAAAGCATTTTAATGCTGCATGGCAACCGTGCAATGCCGCAGAGCAGCGCAACGGCAATGCAACACGGCAGGACTTTCGACAAAAGGCTATTCAATGTCCATGCGGTACAAATTTATTTAATAATAATAATAATAATGTTTATTCCAGCGTAACCAGGTTTTAAGTGCAACTTAAACAATTAAAATACAATTGAGTACAAAGCAGACATAACATGACACGAGTAAGAATCAGAAGAAATTACACACTATCGAAATCTCTCGAATGGTCCACCAAATTCTGGAAGCATCTCGAAAGCGACATTTCCTATAAAATACTACTGCACAGCAGTGTGTCAGAGTTGTGTTGATAAGCATGACATGGCATTGACGATTTGCCTGTGGATTTCCCAGCGATAGTAATATTTCAGCGATAGTAAATTGAGAATGTACTTACCGGCGAGTGAGAAGTTTTCTATTGTGAACCTGAGCGATTTATTCAACGTGCATCCGTGTATGAGAGACAAGTTATTCAAAAGTGATAAAAAATGCAGCGAAGATTCAGAAGATGCAACTAACTAACTAACCAACACGCC
>JADDOH010006137.1:0-99935 GCA_016648135.1 Agrypnia vestita | reverse complement strand
CGAATGAATTTTAAATATTTGATAAAAGTTACTTGAATATTAATCCAACGTTTTGTAAATGTTCCTCATCCAACGAGCATTATTTTGTAAGCTATGGAGTAAAAGCATTAAAAAATAATATTTTTTAATTTTAATAAAGCACCGTGCACAACACTTTGAAAATTTTCTCGAATCGCTGACGTTCTTCGCTGGAACTGTCGACGGACTCGGGTTTTCTTTTCAAGTGCATTCGGTGCTCGAAGAGAATGCGGAAACCGGACGGCGAATACTTTTCATATCCGCCAGGCTGCGCGGGCATCTCCCCAGACTAAATACTCGAGCTATTGTTCAACTTCTTTGAACTGATTCAAAGAATAAATTCCCAAGTTCTGCCTCGAGCATTCTCAGACTTCTCCCTGAACTGAATTATGAACGCTCCTGACGTTCTGAAATTGCTTTAGACTTTTATTAAAATAAAATATAATGATAAAATTTAATTCGTGCGGTATTTTTATGTCTGAAAATGAAAATATTCGTATTCAGACATAAAAATACTGATGTGATTTTACACACATAGCTGAAGTTTTGGGCCGGACTTGCACACTATCAAAACTAATATATTCTTAACTAACTAACTAACTAACTAACTAACTAACTAACTAACCATCGGCTTCGGCCACATCTTCTTCTTCATACATCTTCTCATACTTGTTCTACGGTTGTTGCGGCTTTTAACAGGGCCATCCTCAAATACTTGTAGTGTCTGATCGTGCCGGGTCTTTCGCAGACGTCCTCTATTCCTGTTGCCTTCAACACTCGCCTCATATATTTTCTTAGCCATCCTTTCCTCTTTCATACGTTCCACATGACTAAACCATCTCGGCACTCCTTTCTTTATTCTTTCTACCACATATAGCCAGCATTGCATTCATGTATAATTTGTTCATTCCTCACTCTACCGACCAAAGATTTTCTACACAAGCGTCTTAGTGACCGCATTTCTACCGCATTCAGTCTACTTTCATTCCTCTTTTGCCAATTCCAGGCTTCATTTCCATACATCAGGGTTGGCACTAGAATGCCATATATTTATTCTTTACTAACCAATTATACTTGTTCAAACATTTTTTTTAAATAACCAAATTTGATGCTGTAGTAAAAAATTGAGTATTATTTTTATCAGAAGATGCTGTCGTTTTCATAAATAAGTGTGAATAACAAATAATTTTGTTTATATTTTTCCTTTGTAACGAAATATTTGATAAAAATAATAGTTAATTATATTATTAATGGATTTGACGTTAACATTGTACACTAGGGGGCTTCAAAAATTTAAAAAAAAATTATCGTGGCACACTTTTATATGATTTTAATGGCCAAAAAAATATATACGTAATTTTTAATTTACATTTAAATTTGTTTTAGGGGTCGCTACCATCCATCAGAGTTTCGAAAATATGCGCCGTTTAGGACAATGACTGCAACCCTTCAGACCAAACATGTCGGTACCTACAACATCAATAAGCCGTGGATAGGTTGAAAATACCCTGCTCCCTAACCGCGTAGTATATTAAACAATATGAAGCGTGTTTAAACCTATTTGTGTCGCAAATAGAGTTTTTGAAAAATAATGCACCATTGTTCTTAGACAGAATTTATGATTGTGCTATATAATGGCGTTTACATGTAAAGTGAGTTAAAAAACTCAGAACATTACATCTTTGATGTCTGTCTGAAGAGCTTGTTACTTTTGCATACTTCGATATTGAAGTTTCCTTGGAAACTAGAGGATACTCACTGCCCTCGTTGTGGTTAAAATAATGAGCGAGCCTTACAGTAGTCGCATATGTGTAACATTTGACATCTCACAATTAAAAATATCAATTGAACTCCAACAGAAATTAACATCAAAATTTAAAAATACTTATACTTATATACACATTAATTAGTAAATACAAGTAAATAAAATGTATATGCATTTATTTATCATTAAATTTTACCGCACTAGGTAGGTACCGTATATGTTTACATACGCATTTTTATTTAGAAATGTGTTTGGCCAATTATAATATTTTTATTTATTTTCATAGCTGGCGGTAGTGTGCCGCCATACATATTGTATGAAAACTTTGAGTAAATATTTAAAAATAATCAGATAAATTACATACAATTTGAGAATATAAATCATTAAGGGTAGTTATTGTTTACATCAATGTGAAAAAAAGTATTTATTGGATAGTTTCGAAGATATAAGCCAAAATATATCAAAGTTACAAAATCCACACGCTTGACACCAGCCGCACAGCATATATACAAAATCAGAAGCGTTGGCTGTTAGAGTGTGAGTCTTCGCTGTGATGGCACTTGCTGGACATTGATTTGTTTATAAACGATGATTTTTTTGCATCGCGTGCGCTCATTGGTTAATTGAAATTGCGCGCGTCTTATTTTTTGTTACGCATTTCCGTCCATTTTCACGAAATCACTGTCACAGATTGCAGGAAAGCGAGAGGAAAGATGATACACATCAAAAATTCTGTTACTATACTTCATACATTAAATTTTTTCAACTTATTAGCCGTTTCTTTTGATTTTTTGACGTAAGATGAGGAATGTAAGACATGGAAATATGATGATGACTACAATAACGTTAAGACTTTGTGCATTCTAAATTCTAAATGTTATTTTTCTTCTATATCTTCTTCTATGCTATTCTAAATAAATGATATATAAGAAGGAGGACCATAAGTTTTAAGCTGTGCTCAATTCCTTTGCAAAATTTTCTGTCACATTTATTATAATTTAATATCTAAGTTGATATCAATACTACATTTGAATTTTCCCAATTTCTTATAAAAATGTTTTATATTATAATCTCGTTTCTTTCTGTACATAATATTTCGGATAGGATTATTGTGAATTGATTTTACATTTATTTGATACACCCAGCAAAAAAAAATTAAGGAGTTGGAAAAGAATTTTATTATATTTAACTGTAATTTCGGATACTTTATACGCACCGTATGTATTACCGAGAAGCGAATCTCGACGTTTCTTTGGATGTTTATCCAACATCATCAGGAGGACGACCTTTACCCGCGGAGATGGAGATCGGACTGATTATAGGTGCTGCTTTCTAGGGCGTAAATTGTGTGCACTTTGTTGTGGGGTGTTCTCTTCTTCTACAATAGAGGTCGCCAGTGTGCAATATGTACTAGTTACGTCGGCGGATTTTACTGCGACTTCTCTCAAGGGTTGAATCAGTGTCGTTAGAACAGGGCTTCAAATACTTGATAGTTTGTAACTATCATCTCTATTGAAATTGGGATGTTTGTATATTTCAATGGATTATTATATTATTAATAACATGAACAAAAATTACAGGTTTTGGAATTTGTCGACGAGCACGGCAACGAGGTGCTGAACCTGGGATCCTTCACTCTCCTGCCGCAGCACGTGGTCAGACTTATCCTGGCCAGGGAGGAACTCAGGGCCGATGAGTTCACCAAGTTTCAAGTAATTTCACTCATCAATTTTATTCCTGTATTACGAAAGTTTGGCTAAATAAGGATATTGTCTGTTCAATCACACATCTTATATTTAATTTTTCCAAAAATAACAAACTCGTGTCTTTTGTGTGGATACCTGCACACCAGGGAATCCAGGGAAACGAATATCTTAACGAATTGGCTAAAATTGCCACTCTTTCTGGTTCTTCCTACAGCGCTTCTACTCCCTGATGAATGATAGACTTAATAGTGTTTAAAATATGAATGATGCAAGTGGGCACAAGAGACAGTGATTGAAAAGTCCAGAAAGTCCTGTCGAATTGTTTGGATGACATCTGCATGACGTTCTAAACTATTTATATATTTTATTAATGTCAATTTAATACCCCGAAGGCGATATTACTTGGATGCTGGAGGATGAAGGGTGTATATTTTAATATTATTATTATTATTTATTATTATTATTATTATTATTATTATTATTTTTATTATTATTATTATTATTATTGATAATGGGCAGGCAGCTTAAGCTGATAGGCCCATATCACTGTCTCTCATTTGAATATCCAGCTTATTCTTAAATTGGTTGACACTGGCTGCAGACACAACGCCCTCGGGCAAACTGTTCCACATATTGACCACTCTATTGCCTAATGCATGCTTTCTTGGGTTACACGAGAACCGAGACTTGTTCAACTTCAGGTGATGTCCTCGAAGGCCCACGTTAGTGTTTAGTGCAAAAATATCTGTCATATTAGGAATATTGTACTAGCCTGATAGAATCTTGAATGTCTCGATGAGGTCACCTCTTGCTCGTCGCTCCTGAAGAGTGGGCAGTTTCAATACTCTCAGCCTTTCCGCATATTCCAGGTTTTTAAGACCCAAGGGCAATTTTGTGGCTCGTCTCTGAACATTTTCCAGTAAAACTATGTCTTTAGCAAATATGTCAGAATACAGTTAATGTTGAGAGGAGAAGCAAATTTGTATTTTATAGCCCTTTTGTAACTCATTAGGCGATATCTGCGATAAAGGGAATATCCCCTTCCGATCCTTTGAAGGATCAAACAGTTGATTCTTTTGTGTGATGAAGTGCGATAAGAAAAGAACGATTCTCTTCTCTTGTAGGATCATTGAGAATAAGGAGAATCATCTCCTGATCGATTGCCTATCAGACCAGATCCAAGCAAGGGATCAAACACAAATATTCCTAGCCAACCCTGGTTTACTAATAAAAAGATTTCCAAATGTTTTAGTAGAAATATGTTATTTGAATTGTTTTTTGAGATATATACTGTACTTTATACCAAAAACTGTAATGATGTCTATGTATATTTGCTCAAACTATATATATTAGAGTTAGATAAAGTAGCTTGTTTGTATAGTGGTTAAGACTCTCGCTTAGTCCGATCTAGATGGTCAGCTTTTCATGTCCTATTTTCATAACACAAGCTAGTTTAATTTGAAAATAGTTAGAATATTGATGCGAAACGTATCCCGTGTTCGCATCCCCATTAATAAAAAGGACAAAATGTATAAAATGAAAGTAAGCTAAAATAAATAAACATCTTCAGGCAGCCCTGATGTGGGGAAAGAAGTACTGCGACACGAACCAGAACATTACCCTGAAGGAAGTAATTGGCAACTTCCTGGAGTACATACAGTTCCATAAGATCCCCGCCAACGTCCTGATGAGGGAGGTGCACCCCCTGGGGCTCGTGCCCTACAGCATCATCATGAATGCTCTGGCTTATCAGGTGTGTGAACAGGAATATGTTCCTGATAATGTAAGTAATAATAAAAACCGTCTATTCCGCACATCACTGCAGTATAAAACTGTCTTGATGAAGGAAAATAAATGTTATTTATTTTAATATATAAACACTATAAATTCATTTTATGTCTACCGGTTTCGCGACGTAACCCATCTCTTAGTTAGGACAAACACTAAACTAGCGTTTAAATATCACTAAACGCTGCGGTTGTGGTGTGTAGTGATATTTACATGCTGGTTTAGAGGTTGTCCTGAAGAAGAAACGGGTTACGTCTCGAAATCGGTAGACAAAAAAGTAATTTTTAGTGGTTATATATTAACATAAAGAACATTTTATTAAAATGTCTGACCACAAATTTAATGCTTTAAATATTAAAAATAGAAAAGAAATGTGTTTTTCCGAATTCTCAAATACGCGAATCGTTGTGAAAACGAACTTATTTTATATAAATAATAGAAATTACGCGATTTTCATAGAAATAATATTTAAAATATATAAATTGTGTATTCTTAAATTGCAATATCACAATGAAATTTGTCTTATCTTTATTATTATTGTCTTATATTGTTTATCAAAGATATTCCTGATTTAATTGAAAATTAATAAATTTATCCTAGCCCCACCACCTAGTGTGTATTTAATTTACATTTTTCAGATTTACACACAAATTCGATAACATTTTGAAATATGAAAAAAGATGCGTCGTACTTACGAAATTCGTAATAAATGTTTCGGGTTCATGTACATTTTTTTGGTGTGGTATAAACACAATACTCATGAATTTATAATCTAAGTAAAATTAAAAAATAAACATTTTTTCAAAACTTTATTTTAAATTAAGACATTTTTGTACCTTTTTAATTACCTTTGGCATTGCATTTACATCATTACACATTAACTTCAAAGAAGTTTTGATTAATTTAATGTGCTTTAATTATAACGGATCACAGGTTCTAAAAATTGCAACATTAAAATAAAATCTGTGTTAATTTAAAATAAAAATACATTAAAATATATTTTTATTTATTTAATTTTTTTTATAACTACTATTATTTCGAGAGAAACACTTTCTCTCATGCTCAATTATACCTGATGATGAAAAAGACTCTCCTCTTACAACTCTTTGATAGTGATGAATAACTAAAATATTGTGTTTAGTTCAAATTAGAAATAAATCAATCAATCAATCAATTAGCCCTTTATCCTGAACTTAGATTTTTGTGTAAGATAAAATGCTTTCCCTGTTTAAAGAATATCTCTAAGTTCAGTGTGCCTTTTGGCAAAGGCCTCCTCCAACAATTTCCATTGAGTTCTATCCCTGGCGACCCTTCTCCAGAAAGGGCCTGCTGTTAATTTTAGTTCATCCTCCCATCTCTTGGGCTGTCTTCCCCTTTTCCTTTTCCCATCTCTGGGGTACCAGCATGTAACAATTTTACTCCACTTTTCCTGAGTGCTCCTTAGCATATGGCCTGTCCATCTCCATTTCAGTTGGTCTATCTTCGTTAGTACATCCATAACCTTCGTTTTGGCTCTTATAAAGGTGCTTTGTTTCTTTTCTTGCTTCTTGATACCTGTCATGCTTCTCTCCATCGCTCTTTGGCATCCTTGCAGCATGGCTCTATGATGTTTTGAGAGAGACCATGTTTCGCAGCCATATGTGATGCAGGGTAGAATGCAGGTATTGTAGACTCTCCGTTTTGTGCCCATACTGAGATCGGTGGCCTTCATAATTTCTTTGAGTGACCAGTATTTTTTCCATCCATTTGCAATCCGTTTTTTAACTTCTTTGTCTGTTTGATCAGTGTGGGAGATGATCTGACCCAAGTATATGTACTCCTCTACATATTCAAGCGGTTGCTTATTTATTGTAATTTCTCCTTTGTCTGAGTTTGTTAATAATTTTGTTTTGTTGATATTCATGGACAGTCCAATTTTCTCGCTTTCTCTATTTAGGTCTTGGATCATTTTCTCTAGTTTTTTAGGGTTTTCTTGGAAAAGGACTATGTCATCTGCAAATCTAAGGTGGTTAAGTCTTCGTCCATCTATGTTTAAACCAGCTTGGTCCCATTCCATCTTGCGAAATATATTCTCTAAGGTTGCTGAAAAAAGCTTGGGGGAGAGTGGGTCTCCCTGTCTAACCCCTCTCTTAATGTTGAAGGTCTCTCCCAAACCTTCTAATTGTATTCTTGCTTTGTTGTTTGAATATATAGTTTTGATTATGTTTAAGTAATGAATGGGGATTCCTTGGTTTTCTAGACTTTCCCAAATAGCTTCGTGGCTTATACTATCGAAGGCCTTGGTATAGTCTATAAAGGCCATATACAAGGGTTTGTTATATTCTTTGTATTTTTCTATAATTTGTTTTACAGTATGTATATGGTCTATGGTGGCAAAGTGTTTTCTAAAGCCGGCCTGTTCTGTTGGTTGATTTTCGTCTAATTTGGTGCTTATACGATCTAGGATGATCTTAGAAAAAACATTATATATGTTGGACATTAAACTTATTGGTCTGTAATTACCTATGTCTTCTTTTGGACCTTTTTTGTTTATAAGAATTATATGAGATGTTTCCCACTGTTCTGGTATATGTCCTGATATCATAATGTTATTGAAAATTTGAGTAAGAACGGGAACCAGTTCATCCAATGTACCTTTTAGTATCTCATTTGTAATTTTATCTGGTCCTGGTGTTTTTTCTAGTTTTCGACTTAATATTGCTTTCCTGACTTCGTTGTGTAAAATTTCAGGTTCTCGGCCTGAGGAACATAAGTTAGGTCTAGGGATGCTATAGGTTTTTCGATTGGCATTGTCATGGTTGGAATATAGATCCTGATAGAAGTTTGTGGCTACTTTGTTTATATCTTTTCGGTGTGTTATATAACAGTGATCACATTTCAAGCTTGGTATCCATGAGTTTGTTTCTCGTAGCTCTTTTAAAGCTTTTCTTGTTCCGCCAGTGGTTAAAATATGTTTTTCCAATGTTTGTAGTCTTGTTATTTTTCTATCCTTCCTAATACCTTCCTTAATTTCCTTACTCAGTTTGGTGATAAGTTGAATATTTTCTTTCCCTCATTTTACTATTAAATAAGTGTTTAAAAATTAGAAATAAATAAATATTTTTAAATAAAATATTGCACAGCGAAGTGACGGCCAAATCATTTGATGATTTTAAAAAAATAACCCCACGAAAAAATTATTTTTCCTCCCAAAACGATTTCTTATTACAATGTCATAAATGTGTTTGTTGTGTACTGACGCTTGTTCCTTGTATCTTCATATCGGCCCTGGTTGCAGGCAGACCCAGCAAGTGTCGACCCCGGGAAGCTGTCACCCCACCGTGTGAGGCGCGCCGGGCGCTCCATGTCCGTGCAGTCCTCGCTGGACCCGTACGGCTCCAACACCACGCTGTCCTCCTCCGGCTCCTCCGACCTGCCGTCCTCCGAGGGCCGCCCCCCGCCCGACTAACCCTCGGGGCGCGCCCCCCGCCCCGCCCGCCACCCGCGCCCCCCCCGCCCCGACATCTGCCTCACCCGCGCCGACTCGGCCCGCCCGCGCTCCGACTCCGACCGCTCCCGCCGCAGCTCCGAGAACGACCGCTCCCGCCGCGAGTCCGACGGGGAGCGCTCCTCGCCGCGCCTCTCCGCGCTGCTGCTCTCCAAGGCCGACAGCCTCGGCAAGAAGACGCCCAGCCCCACGGACCGCTCGCGGCGCGGCTCCGACAACGAGCGCTCCGCCTCGCCGCGCGCGCCGCTCACCAAGACCGAGCTGCTCAGCCGGGCCACGCCCAGCCCCTCGGACAAGTCCCGCCGGGGCTCGGAGAACGAGAAGACCTCGCCACGCTCCGCGTCCCGCTCCGAGAAGCCGCAGTCGCCCGCCGCCTCCGCGCCCGCGGACAAGACCCCCGCCTCCTCCAAGCCGGACAGCGGCAGGGTCTCCCCCAAGAAGGAGTGCCCGCTGAGGAAGCAGGAGTCCGAGAGGCTCCCGGCGAAGCCCTTCACGGAAAAGCTGGGGTTGTTTTCTTCGATAAAGAGGGCCGCCAGTAAGAAGTTCGCCGAGACCCGCAAGTCGCCCACGTTCTTCTCCAAACCGCCGCCGGAGTCCTTCCCGCTGCGCAAGCAGACCACTCTGCACGACGCGCCGCGCTCCAAGTCCGACTCGGCGCGCCACGCCGTGTTCACGCGCCAGGTCTCCGAGACCGTGGCCTCCGGGACCGTCCCGCTGTTCGACAAGTGCCATCCGAAGAAGCCCGAGTCTAATTTCCCGGTTCGAAAGTCCACGTCCGAGGTCGAAACCACGTTTCCGTTCGACAGGAGCTTTCCGTTCGTGAAGAAAGCTCTCTCCGAGATAGAAAATAGTTTCCCGTTCTTCAGACGAAATATCGAGACCACCTTCCCGTCCACGTCGGAGATGGAGACGAGTTTCCCGGCGACGTCGACGGAAATAGAGACGACCTTTCCTTACGTGAAGCTCAGACGCTCCGACTCTCAGAGGCCCGCGTCCGTGTCGCCGAAGCACACATTTACGTTTAAGATCGTTTTGAAAAAAGTCGAGAGCACGCCGAACACCTCTCTCGAAATTTTATTTGATTAAGCGAGTTTCGAGACATTTTATTTAGTGAAATTAAACGCATTCTATTAATTAATTTAACCTTATTCCTTTTATAGTAAATATATAAATCTACCAATAGGAGAGAGTGAAATGTTTATATTTTGAAATGTGAAATGCCTACGCGTGCAATAAACGTCTATTAGTAAATGGTAAAACCATTCAAAATATTGTATCTTCGGGTGGCGTCAGTTCGTTGTAATTATTATTTCATTTCTTTAATCCATTCTTCAAATTATTATTCTCTTCTACTAGAAGACTGTTCTTTGTATCCTGTTTTCTATAGATATTTGGCGTCCAAGGTAATTCATCGTGTGTATTATGTATAACTGCACTAGAATTTCAAAATTAAATCAATCTCTGAGGATACTTTGTCAAACATCCTCTTTTTCCATAAATCATATTTCTCATTGCCAAAAATGTTCTGCTGACGGATATATAACCTAAGTACGCAACTTTCTTCGTTTGTTAGTTGTTATTAGCTCTCTTGCCTCAAGAGCTCTTCAGTGGTGAAGTGGTCAAATCAGGAAAAAATCTAAAATATACGACAGTGTAAACACACTTTGACGGGTTATATGTTGGTGTTTGGGAGATAATGTCCGGCCGTCTACAGTCATCATCTCGTATCGGCATGTGTGAGTGTCGCATGGTATGGGCGATGAATCAGCAGAGGCAGGATGAGTGGATAGAGGACGCAAATCATACTCACGGTTAACTGCGATATTTACTAGTATTTAAAGATGTGGTGATGGGTACAGAAATATCACTACCTATAGCAATATCCGACAGAGTTAGCTGTACCGAGCCCTGAATGGTGTATGGCAGCTCGGTGCGTGCGACTAGAGTCACGACGGCTCTGGACCACCACAACTCCTCAAATTCCTTCAGCCTTTTTATATCCAGATTTTGACTGCATAGAGCAGCATAGGTATGACGTAGCATTATTTGATTGTCCTTTCAGGACTTTGATGTCACGGTAGCCTACTTTTCCCCCAGCTCTAAAGAATAATCAGTGTATTTATTATCCAAACATAGAAATCATCTATAAATGATAGCCATACGTACGTCTTGACAGAAAAATTACAAGAATCCGTGTTTTGAATACATCAAAAAGAATGTATCCAATTACTCGATAAAATAACGGGTTAGATTCTTGACAAAAACAAATGCGCCACCTAAAGATATTATCACCTATTAGTGAAATTGTGTGTTATGTTTTTTGATTTCACTCCTCCTAAAGTGTACCGTCTTGCCTAAAAGTCCCTTTCCATTTTATGTCAAATCCTTGCGATATATTTTCTTTAGATACCTGTGCATTAGTGAGGTATTTGAAGGCATTTCTAAATTAAAGATAAATAATAATAATAATGATGCAAATAATTTCCTAATTCGCAAGCCAAAATGGAGAGGGCACTCTAACCGGAAGATCGCCTTGGCACCCAAAAATAATATTTTGAAAGTCTAACCATTAGTTTAACCTTAGGTATGATAATTTTAGGTATACGGTGGAAGTTTTACACAAGTATTGAATTGATTTTTTATATTTAACGTATTAAATAAACGAAGTTGATTTTCATAATGAATTCCGTTTGTTTTATCATAATAATATTATATTTATCTTAAACTCCATGAAACCTTCTTAATCAAATATAAGTGACTTTTCAAATGCTAAAAAATTGTATTCAAAGTGAATACATATTTACTTAGCAACATATTTGATTGATTTCCGAAAATAGTCCAAATCAAAACTGGAAGGTCTTAGGAGTTACTTTATTTATATCACAAGAAAATGTTTTCTCTGTTGGTGGTAGATACGGATGTGAAGGTCTTAGACTGGTTTTTCGACCAGGATAGTCCTAAAATTCTTCTCATAGCTATATATATGCAATCTTGATGCGTATTATTTGCCATATTATCTGCCCACTTGATGTGCTGGCGATCAAAAGGCCTCCTGTACTTCATCTTTGACATCGTGTTTTTTTTCTGCTGATCTATTTCTTTAGTGCAAACTGCAAGCATTTTAAGGCTCCAGTCATGTCTCGGATTTGATCTGTCCTTATTGGAGATCAACTCTTCATTATACATTTTCATTAATCAATTTTTCCAGGTCATTTCCCCTTATTCCAGCAATATGCAGAAAGAATTGTTTTTCTACGTGTTGTAGAGAGCCATTCCTTCCTGAAGGAAAAGAGACCTACGTTACCTTGATCATTAAAATGGATTCAAAGCCTATGTTTTCTTACGTAATCTTTAATCAAGTTTAATTATATTTTACTACTCGAGTTTCTAGAGTATCAGAATCTCTTTGTGGAAGTAATGTTATTTAGTAAATTAATACTTGAGTTCAAACTTAGATAGTTAAAATATTTCGGAGTTCGCGAACCACATCACGGATAAAAATACTTTTTTCTATTCAATGCATCATAAAATTTTTCCACCCCGTCGCATGTAGAGGTAATGAAATGAAAGTTTATAAATTTAAAAAAGCAAATTAATAACAGAGTTAAAATTTCTATAATTCAATTTTTTAATATAGTCAGTTCATACATACGTAACTCGAGTAGTAAAATATAGAATATAATTAAACTCAAGTAGCAATACCATACAAATATAACAAGGTTTATATTTTCCATCCATTTCGATGATCATTATGAATAAACTCTTCAATGTTAATGCCAAATCCACTAATAATATACATTTACCTTTTTAAAACCTTGTTGAGTTATCCTTAAATTCCAGTACTCTGGACCTCAATATGGCACCAATACGCTTTATATATAAAAACATAACTTTTTAACTTAGGTTACATTGAAAAGTCACTTATCATCTAACATTAAAGATTTAATTTTTTATTTTGAATAAATCATTATTTTATTTACAAAGAAGGCGCAAAAAATAAACACAGTATTTGCGAGCGTTCAAGGGAAAACCTTTCAGTCATGGACTATCCTTTGAGATCCTCCAGGAAACTATCGCGGAACTGAAAAATATTTTAGAAATATGTTATTAAATTTTAATATTCCTTGGGAACAAAAAACAATTGTATTAAATGTGAATCCAAGCTTCTAATCCCACGACAATCCCCACCAAAGCCATGTTGTAAATGTTGGTATGTGTGTTCTTTATAATAATAAATAATAATATGAAATCATTGAATAAAAATAAAGACAGGTTCTTTAAATATTCGTCTATGTCTAAGGTTTAACAAAATGTATATTTGTCAGGTTACAATGTTTCGATATACAGGTTGATCCTTAATGTTGAGAACTTTCACTAAAGATGCTATTTTATTTGGGTATTTTTAATTGCATATCTCTCCGCAAATATTTACAAAGCGAATGCATTTTTATAAGATTATTGTAACTTAATGAATGTGATTAAAAATCGTTTTAATAATTGCGTTTGTAAAATAAAAAGTATCGTATATTTGTTTTTATTTATCGAGATTTTTTTCGGGACTATCACAAAAACTTCCGCAAAGTACATATTAATCATGTTGAAATAATTGATTGTAACTTTTTTAAACTTAATCAAGACCCTGAGCCCTGAATAAGTCTTGACTTTCTCTAAGAATAATTGACTAACCCGTGTCCTAGTCACCGCCTTAAAGAACGTAATTTATTCCAGAATAAATTACGTTCTCCTCATCGCATCACCGTACCAACTTTTTTGTTTATGGTTGTGACCGTCCATCTGTGGTTGCCTGATCGCAATGACTTTCTAGTGTCATTTATTCTCGAGCTTTGGATAGCAGGAAGTATGTGCTCACTACTAGCATATCTATCCTTGTTCTACTTCCTCATCTTTGATCTACCTGATCAGGAGGTTCCTCTGGTGACTAGGCATGACTCCTTAGCCCTCAGAATTACAAAGTTCTTTCATCCCTATAGGATGATGTTTTTGTTCAACTTTTTCTTCTTCTTCACCATATTTTCATTGATTAACATAGTTCTCCCTCCGTTGCAAAGTTACAATAAATTATTTCATCGTGGTATCTCAAATATATATGGATAATCTCATTATTCTTGTCAGTTGATTTTTAAACTCATTTTATAGTAATCTATTTTTTTTCATTCTAGAAGTTTTTTAATAGTTTACAGACAGATATAACGACCGGATGTGGGATATTTACTGCCAGTAGTATTAAAAATGTGCCCATCTGTGTTTACAAAATCTGAGATATGAATTATTAAATTATATTTCAGGAAATCAATTAACACACTAAAATTTGTATTTCTATTGACCATAATATGGTCTACAATATATTGCTGATGAAGTTCTGGAACCTTTCATTTCACCAGTTAAAATTCCCCAATTAATCAATAAACAAATGCATGCAGTAAGTCCTCTACATTCGAACGAGTTCTACTAAAGAGTTGGTTAGAATTTTGAATTTGTTCACAATCAAAAAATTTACCCTAAGCATCTAGCATGTACTCATCATCATCACATTTTACTCTACAACCCCTGGTGTCTTGGTCTCCTCAAGAGTCTTCCTACACTCACCTCGATTGAGTGCCAGCTCTCTCCAGTTCAGAAGCTCCAAGGCAGAAATGTCTTTGAGGACGCTGTCGCTCCATCTTAATTTTGGCCTTCTTAAGCTCCTTCGCCCTATCGGCTTTGAGTTCAGTAGGGACTTGGTGCTTGATGCTCGGTCATTCTCTCTCTTTTCCAGCATTTACTGTAATAAACAAAACAATTATCACGCGACATCGTGCATAGCTGGAGTTAAAATTAATTACATCTTTGTTAGAGGATCACTCTTAACTGTCTAAATTGACTACTGTAAACATTACATATTGCACTTCACCGATTGGGTGAATCACGACATAATCTTACGCGATGCTGCCAAATTTAAAAATTAAGAGTTCACATGTAGAGGGCTTACTGCTTAAAACACTTCAATGATCAACTACATATGTACAACTGACAAACATTTTACTTAAATTTTTTAAAATTCGTTTCGTGCAGAAACGCGATACTGCGACTCGTTAATAAAGTATATCAGAATATTACGTCAATTCCTTTTTATGCGTTTTTCTTATGCAAGAAAATATTTAACATGGATGTCGTTTTCTCTCGATGTGGAAATGTCAATAGTGTAACAACCCCTAAATAATTTTTACGTGATTTTCGAACATGCTTTTTGCAAAAATCATATATGTATTTTAAATGAGAGCGGCGAGGAGAGTGGATATTTATGAAATGCGATAACAGTATATCTGACACACGTATCGTAGAGTACTTTTGATGGCTGACTTTCTGACGTGTCCTCGTCAGCTTGCCTGCGCCTTTGAGCCACTTTTCGAGGATAATCCTTACGATGTCCTCTGTGCTTAGAGAATGACATGTATCCGTGACGTACTCCCGTTCACGTGTGAAACTTACAAGTGTTTACATAATCCACCCGCACGATGTTTTGGTTTATACCCTTTATATACAAGCAAACACATACAAATGTCATGTTTTTTTTTAGTATTGGTAGAGTAGTATCTTGTTAGAGTACATATAAAGCTATTGTATTCTTGGAAATCTTTTTTAAAAAAACATAAAATGGCCGCTCACGTCTATTTCTGTAGAACTAATTCTCCGTAATTGACATGCAACTTTCCCCCAAGCACGTGTGTTCGAGACAGTAAAGAAGATTATGTACTAAAATAAAATAAAAGTATTACGATTGTAATTTTTTTTAAATTGTGAGGAAAGTTAAGCAACAAATTTTAAAAAATAATAACCCATAAAAACTTTTTTATTCTCCTTAAAACAGGTTTCGCGCTTACTCCAAACGTCGGGCTCGAGTCGGGCAACGCTATGAAAGGGAGTAATAAAAACCGTTAAATTTTGAAAAATCCAAAATTATACTATAATAATTTTTTAAAAATTAAAAATTAGTTTAATCATTTTTATCGTCGCCACGAGTCTGCAAAGTTTCAGCTCGATTGGATCACGAAAAAAGGGTTAAAAATCGATCCAAAGTTTTTTCGGTAGACAAGCCGACAAGCAGACGCTACGAGTTAAAAGAATGGAAGTAAAAATTATTAATTGTTTTTAACAAAATGGTTTAACTGATTAAAATACCGTAAGCTACCTTGGAGATATTTCATTTCTTAATAATTAAATGACCTTTTTTACTGTCTCGAACAAACGCGCTCTAGGGAAATTTGTGTCATTTCAGTCACGGAGGAGGAGTTCTACGGAAATAGACGTCACGCAGCCATTAATTTTTTTATCAGCGAATAGAACAATGAAAATAATATTCAAATATGAATCTTGACAAGTGCTAATGAAAAAAATAATTTATCAACTCAATCTCTTAAACACATTCGTGTTATTTTAAAATAAATATTTTAATTCATCTACGTGTATGTAATACATTCTTACTATATGCACTCAGCTTGAAATAAAAATTTATATTAAGCTTATAATAAGTTTCGAGCACAAGCGCATTGTTATGTTAATATGTTGCGCTAAATACGAGTGCACGATGAGCAATGGTAATATTCGATAAATATGTCCCGTTACGCATTTTCGTCTCCGTGACCGATTTTAAATCACCTGACAATGTTGTGACCACAGAAACGTTTCATTTTTTTACGATATTCGTTCTCCAAGCGCTTTTACAAAATACATATTTGATTTTTGTCAATTTTATACCTGTTGTCATATATAAATGTTACTCAAAAAACGTATATAAAGAAATAATAAATATTGAAAATACCAACACTAAGCGGTCATGAATCAACACTTAGAATAGAAATCTTCGTATTTATTATGTTCATAATTTTATTAAAAATAATTTAGCGGATGGCACTTAAGATCGACAGAGGGACGGACGCGAATGTTATAACAACTAAATCAATTAAAAAAAACTTACCCATAAAAACCAAGTTTTTACAACACTCCCTTTCGCTTTGAATCATACACGCGTCGGGCTAATTACTCATATATTTAAAAAACCCATTAAAATTTCTAAAAATCCAAAATTATACTATAATTACAATTTTTTAAAACGAAAATTTGTGAGATCATTTTTATCGTCGCCACGAGTCTGCTTGCAAAGTTTCAGCTCGATTCGATCACCGGAAAAGGGTTAAAAATCGATCCAAAGTTTTTTCGTCAGACAAGCAAGAAAGGGAGTAAAAAATAATAATTTCATTTTTACTGGAATGCTTTTTATCAGAAGAAAACCAATCACCAGCGTTATATATTTGAAAAAAGTACAATTTAAAGTGGCTGACAGTGTTGCGAAGTACCTGCTTGGGTATCCAAAATAAAAAAAACAAAAGAATTAAGTATTTTACTGTACGTTAACATGTGAGTTTGTACGCTTAATGTTTTTTGATGTTTAAAACTAGGTTTAATTACAAAACGTTAAGTAAAATTATGTAGTAATTTATTTTAATATTTTATTTTGATTATTAATTAACCTAAAGGCTTATCAAATATTTAATTATATTAAATATTAATTTATTTTCAAAATAAGATATAATGTCTAAGTGATTTTTAGCTTACAAGTATTGATTTATGGGTGAAATTAATGTCATAGCCAAACTTCTAGAAGAGAGAACGTGAAAAAATTTAAAGACTGATTCTATTTGATTTTCTTAAATATACTATTATAATTCGTAGAATTTTATACACATGAAGAATTGTTGACTTAATTATTTTGGTACGTGTGTAGTAGTTTTTTCCTCTTTTTTAATAACAAAAGTTACTACCCAGTATTAATTACAATTTTTAAAATGATTATAGAAAAAAATATATTTGCACATATTTTTTTTTCATACTTTTGCCCTATTTACGGAATTATTTAATTTTTTTACGTTACAAAATTATAAATATTTTGAAAAAGTGTTGAAAGTTTAGAAATAAAATAAATTTTTATATGTAATACGAAGAATTTCTTACTTCTGTAAGTGTTGATCAAGATTATCAAAATAAATATTTCTTATATGTGATATGATGTTGTTTTATTTGAGGATAAAAAATAGTTTTGGAGTTCACGTCCAACAAAAGAGTGCACATCTCATTCCTGGTCTTGGACTATGTTAAGGAAAAAAAAAAACTTTTTTGGGTTTTCAAATAAGGCAGATTTTTAATAATAAATAATATTAATAAAATAATAATTTCTAATAATGCAGTCTCAACCCAGAAGGTTTCCGAAACGTGTTGTGTGATACTCAAAAATAAAATAGTGGAAAAAAACAAAGGCAGTGTTTTTATTCATAATTGTTAATGCAAGAATATTAAAATCATTACAAACTACCTGTGTAAAATGACGGACAGAATTGCCATCACCGCAAGTGGGTCGGAGTTAACGAAGAAATATTTTTCTTTCTTAATCTCCGCCAATGAAGATTGATCCAGACACCCGAAAAATACACTCCAACAATTAGCTAAAAGATTGTACTTACAGAGTTCCCCTTATTTCTTGGATGCAGCCTCCGCGTGTTGGATATCGAGTGAGGATCCTCTCTTCACTCCTCCCTTCCTGTTCCAAATTCGGCTTCGTCGAATTTGTAACAGATCGATCCGTCTATTCTGAAGGGCTATTTTGAACACATCGGATATCCGTTACACTTCGCTTTCCAACTGCTTCAGATTTAATGAAGTTTTAAATCCTGGCTAGCGATTGGCGTAGAACATGTCGGATGTCACTTTCGACTAATGCACACTTCATCATTTCGCGGCCGGCGGCGGCGGTCACTATACAACCTGGTCAAAAAATATCACAACTCGAAACGAACTTAAAAAAATTTCAAGACAGAAAATACAGTCTTGTTTTTTCATCATTCATAATAAGTGATTTTTCGATAAATTGTTTTTTTTAGTTGATAGAGCCTAAAATTTAAATAAATATTTAGTAGCAATGTATTTATATACTCGTATATATTAGCAAAAGAAGATATATCACAAAAAACATTTAATCCCAGGTTATATCCAAAATGAATTTAAAAATAGCCAATTAAAAATTAATTCGAGTGAAAACACTCGAAGAGAAAAGCCTTGGAATTCCGTTATTTTGAAAAAACTATATATTTGAAACATTAATTTTTTTTATTATTACCAAAGCTCTCCTAAATAAATTTTATCCTGTTTTGAGTGTATTCAGATATAATAATATTTTTCATGACGATTTATTTCAAATTCGCTCGATGAAAATATTTGTTGGTCTAGTTTTAGAGTATGATAATAATATGATTGAGATAACAAAAGAATTATTAAAATAACAATTTCCTTCTCAAACTTTAGTTTACGAAATATCACATTAAAAATATAATATATGGTGCATAATAAAAAAATATAATAGTGTACTGCATGCATTCTTTAAATCTTTCTGAGAATTTAAACATTGAATACAATTATAATATCTTACAAGAATATTATTTAACATGTCTTAGGAATGTATCTTATATCTTCTAAATATATTAACATATTTAGAAGATATTAAAACAAATTGAATATTTATAATTCACTCTCACGCAAAAGTTTTCTTTGCGGTTATTCAATTTTGGTTGTATGGCGATTATAAAGATAAAATAAAAAATCTCTTTCGTTTGTATTAAATAAACTAATGTTTTATTAAGTATGCATTATTTGTATAATTTAACTTATAACTCATCAATCAATCATATCTAGAATAGAAACTTCGATAGATATGGGAGATACAATTCACATAACCACATGCTCTAAATTATTATTCACTCCGTGTTTTGTTGTTTTGGCTTCCGAAATTCCATAGATTACCCTATCTTCTCATAGCTGTATTAGATCGATAAGAAACTTATTAAATTTAGTACTATATTTATGATCATAAAATTAACATTTTCTCGTGAATTATTATGTGTATGATATGATAATAATAAATTTATTACTAACTGTTATTATTATTTAAGCAAATAATTAATCAATAAAATTTGCGGGTTATATTTATTTATTTATTTAATGTTTATGGAAGACCAACAGCACAAAAAAAAGCATAGAAAACATTGATACAATATAGATGGCCAATTACAGGTCTCCACATTTAGAAATATGTCAGTAATGATAAATTTTTATGAATGACTAAGGCATATTAAAAATTATATAGAAAGAAAGAATAAAAAATTTAAACAAAAGACAAAGAAACTTAATTATTACGTGGAAAAAAATTCAGCACTCAAAATTTTTCTTAATCTTGTGTGGCTGCACTCGAACAGATCAATATCCAATAATCTTATCAGTTAATTGAATGCATCGCATATCCTCAAGAAATATGAATTACGACGATAGTTGGATGAGGTAAAATCAATGTGAAAGACTGGGTTGTGTCTAAGAGATCTACAGGGAACATGGAATTTTAGTCTATTTAATAGTTCAGGACAGTCGACGTTGCCTGATACAATTTTTAGTAGGTACATCAAATCACCTATTTCGCGACGTTTGTATAACGGTAGGATGTGATATTTTTTGCATGAACTGTCATAATCGTCATAATATATAATAATATAAATAAATTTTGATGCTTACTTACTATCCAGATAAATAAATGTTCATTATTATCAGACTTTAACCAGACATCAAGATTAAATGTGAGGATATTTGAATATTTTATTATATTTTTGGATAACCGCTGCATTTTTTAAAAGAGCATGTTATCTTTGATAAAAATCAAAGTCAATATAATGTCATTCAAACCACGCGATGGATAAATGTTTTACTAGATTAATTTAAGCTTCTCCCTAAACCCTCTTACAAATTTATTTTGATTCGATTGTATATATATTATTTTAGTAAGTTACTTAATACTAAGAAACATATTTGTTTATTTATTTAATCACTCTATTCGATTTTCTCCCATCTCGGCTTCCAAGCAATCACTCACTCTCACCTCCAACCGCTCCAATCACTTTACCGATTTGTCGTCCTTTTCAAGCGATTATTATTTGCATCTTCAACATTTTCACTGTCTCTTCTTCGTTAATTCCACTTGAAATTACGATACAGACAGACGCTTTCTGCGGGTGGTAAAAAATTCAAGCATGCGAACGGATGTCTCCTACACATTTCAACCAAAGGATACCTCCCGCGCTTATTTTGTACCGAAAATTATGCTTTTAAGGCAAACCTCAACCTTTAAATCATCAAAGTATCGGCTCTGAATTCGGGCATACATGTACGAGCACTAGAGTTTTATTGGCTTGCTTTAATTGTCAAAGTTTGCTTACACTGTGTTACAAAATTGTAAAATTAAGTTTAACTAATATAATTTCACTCTTATTAATATTTTTTGGTTATAATGAAATATTTACATAAAGCTAATTTTAGAATAGTTGATGCTATGAAAAAAAGTGTCGCTTAGGGTGAGGAAAGAGTGATAAGAATAATATACGACACAAGTGTTGACGGCACCAGAAATAGAGGACGACCGCGAAAGACGTGGCATGACCAGATTAACCAGATACTAGAGGATGGTCCTGTTAGGAGCCTCAACAATAGTCGATCTTGTCTGCAAAGATGTATGAATGTGGATGGGGCGATAGCCGAGTGTTAGGACAGAAGAGTGCGGCGCTCTATCCTGTCAGCCTACCCCCACGGAGTGACGGTAAGTAAATAAGTATATTTATAATAATAACGAAATTAATAATATTAGCATAATATAAACCATCATCGCGGCGTAGACGTGGCAATTTTTGAACACGAGCGCCAGAGAATACTTAAAAATTTTAAATGATTTTTTTGGGTGTCAATGTTACCCCGTTTTAAACGTGTTGCCTGTTTACCGCTGCCGAAATAATATTAAATAATCTGTAAGATAACATCGCTGTGTGAAAAAGTGTACACAAATGTATAAAAACGTGTGGAAGACGATTATCTAGCACGTTCGCCAGTCTTTCTGGTATTGTTTGGACCAGTCAACAAAGTGAGTTCATTTTGCAAATTTGCATAACATTTCTTATTTGTTTACTTTTTATTACAAAATAATTATATTTTTTTTACTTTCAATTTGAGTCGGCGAGTTTGTGTTTTCAATTTAATACTTTTTTGATTATCTTCTAACCGTATATTAATTTCTATTCTTCTTTAATATTTTCTTCTGTTTATTATTTTTAATATCTGCACATTTCACCAGTGACATCTATCTAATTATAATCTCCCTGTCCATAGCTAATGACTAGGTTGGTAGTCGCCTTGACAATTATTTTCCATTCTTTCAGTATTTCGCTGCTTACATTTTATTTTATTTCGCTGACCCCATCTTTTAAGATTTTCGTCTTCTTGCTATTTTATCATATATGTTTTTAAAAATGTATGTTTCATTTTAGGCATTCAAAACACAGAGCAACTAAAATCTAGAATTTTTTTAAATATTGATTTTTCAATACACATATATTTTAGTTATTCACACGGCATTTAAAACCTATTTTTTATTCCTAGACATTTTAAATCATTTATAGTTATGTAGTATTTAAAGCTTAAATTTTTCGAACAATGCATGGTAGTTATATTTATAAAATAATATATCAATCATAGATTATTTATTAACCAACAATATTCTTATCGCTGAGATTATAAGAGAAACGCCAATTAATATTTATTTCATTATTATAATAATTTTTATTTTATTTTTTAAATGTTATTACAGTTCTCAAATGTCTGTCATTTATTAATTATCTCTATTTCTTTACATTTAAAAAAAATTCCTAACACGGAAAATATAATCAATTTTGTAAAGAGTGTGATAATTTTTATCAGTATTAATAATATGTTGCATAATTGATAATGAAAAATATTAATTTGTGAACAATTTATCAAAAATATTTATAATTTGAATAAAAATATTTTTTTTATTTTAAGTCACTTTATTGATATAATAATAAACAATATCCACTAGTTTCCTGACAGTATAAAGTGACTTAAAATAAAATATATTAATTGTCAATCCACAAGGCGCTTGGTTTCTTTAAAAAAAATCACAATTTTTAAAATTTATTAACAGGATGAAGAATTTTGCATCCTGGGTATTCCTGGTTTGCGGCCTGGTGGGTGGAGCCTTGAGCTACAAGGACCCGCAGTTCGCCCCCAACCGCTCTGTGATCGTCCACCTCTTCGAATGGAAGTGGAACGACATTGCTGATGAGTGCGAGAGGTTCTTGGGACCCAAGGGTTTCGGTGGAATTCAGGTTAGAAACTTCCCCAATAACAACAACTTCATTATTATCTCATCTTCTTCCATTTATTGTCCGGTTAGCGAACTTATTAGCTAGAATAGTCTGGTTATGGACTTCCAAAACCATTACCCTTTACACCCAGAATGTTTTTAATCTGTTTTTGCTTTTTGTGCCATATCCGTTTGATGAATCTTGGCTACCATCATTTTATCTACTGCGGCTCTGAATAGCTCTATAGTAACTGGCCAAATCACTGTCCTCATGTTTTTCAACTATGACGTTCTCCTTCTTCCAGGGCCCTGATTTCACATAATTTTTCCTCATGAGGTGTAAAGTCTTATATTTTACGGATATGTCATCACACAATGTTTATTTTTACTTACCTACTTATTTTTCTTTACTCATCCGAATCTAAAATCTTCTTTCTTCACTCTGTCTATTCAGTTTATTTTGCGTATTTTTATGTAGATCCACATCTCGTATGCTTCAAGTAGTCTTATCGATTGGTCAGTAAGCTATCGTGCTTCCATTCCATAAAATTATAAGAGCTAAATTATTACATTACATAAATTACTAGCAACTTTGTCTTGGATTATGAAATGTAACAACTGTGATTAATTAACGTACGTCTTCTAGAAACTGTCCTTGTCATTTGTTTTCTGTTATTTGGACCACCTGATCTGGATTTTTTAATTACATATTCTCAATGAAAATGCCAATATTTAAACAGTTTTAGTTTTCATAATTTCTACCTCCGCGATTGAGTGAAATTTTTTTTATTTTAAAAATATTTACATAAAACCTTCCTATTAAACCTTAAGGACCAAAGATTATATAAAAGGCGTTAGCCACGAAGCTAGACATTTATTTAAATTTAACGCGCTGTTAAATATTCACTAAATACAGCCTTTCATCGCTCTAGAAGAGTTAAAATAATTGAGACGAAACTATATAAAGTTTCAAATAAAATCTAATAATTTTTTCCACAGGTTTCACCAGTCAACGAGAATCTTATGGTGACAAGCAGAAACCGTCCCTGGTGGGAAAGGTACCAACCCATCTCTTACAAGCTGACCACAAGATCTGGAGATGAAGCAGCTTTTGCAGACATGTGCAAGCGTTGTAATGCTGCTGGAGTCAGGTAAATCAGTGTTATTCGTGTAGACTACAACTTGATTAAAATAAATTAATGTTTCGTTAGCTATAGAGGAAAATAAATAAGAAGACTAATACGCCATAAATCTTTGAACAGGATCTACGTGGATGCTGTCATCAACCACATGACAGGAGCCTGGCCCGAGAATGTAGGAACTGGAGGATCTACTGCAGTGTTCGATGAATGGCTGTATCCTGGTGTTGGCTTCACCAAGAGTGATTTCAACCAGCCCATCTGCGATATTAACAATTACAATGATGCCAACCAAGTACGTATCCTCAGTTTTCTTATTGTTGTTTTTTAAATACATTTAACAATGGCCAATCACAACTTCTTTAGCATTAACATTAGACACCTTAAGCTGCACTCTTAAAAATATTCATTCTACAATTATCATTAGCACTGTTTTTACTTTCCTGGACCGCTAATGGAGATATGTCGTTGTAAATATGTAAGTCGCACTTCTTTCGGTGGTCAACGATTTTTTATTCGAGACACGGCACCGATTGACTTAAATATTAAATTTACGGTTCATCTTTATTTGGTCTAACTATTATTGTTAGTTCATTTGCCAAATTTCAATATCTGATGCCGTAGATTGGTATGGCACCTTCAGCTTATGATCACTACTGATATCGTCTATTCGAAAAATTACTTTTTACTTGAATATAGCAACACGCGTTGTATAATTCCATTTTTCTCTTAACAGGTACGCAATTGCCAGCTTGTCCAGTTGAAGGATTTGGACCAGAAGAACGAAAACGTCAAGTCGAAGATCATCGAGTTCATGAATAAGCTCATTACTTTGGGAGTTGCTGGATTCCGGTTAGTCTATACAAACAGCATTTGTTTTTTCTAAGCTTTTTGTTTCTTCAATTCTGCTATACTCAGCATTCTTTTGAAGTGTAGTACACACTACAAACTACACACTTCATAGTTATCGAAAGTACGAGCACATACTTCAAATAGTACATTTTTTATGTGAAATTTTTGGGAAGTCGATGTAGATAAATGAAGTGAAATGCCAAATGTTACTTTGAAGAAAATATCGGCATTTGTCTTAAATATTTTTCCCGTTGACTTTTTTTTTAGTCACCAAACTTATTTGGGAAAAAATATAATTATTTCACTACTACAATTGTGTAGTACAATTACTTCACTTCATTAATACTACAATTATTTCTTCGTTACTTCACTTCATTAGTACTACAATTTTGTAGTAATACAATAGTTCACTTCATCTAGTTTTTACTACAAATGTAGTGTACACTTTGTAGTCTTCAAACTGGTGAACGTGTGTGTGTTGTAGTCTTCATTTTTAAATGTAGTTTTTCCCTTCGCTATAGTGTAGTCAATAATGCGATTGTTTCTATAGCCAACTAAAGTCGAACTCTGTCTCAAATATGGTACAAATTGATTTTTAGAATTGACGCCGCCAAGCACATGTGGCCTGCAGATCTAGCGGTGATATACAAGGCTCTGCGGGACCTGAATACCGACCAAGGATTCCAGAGTGGAGCGCGACCCCTGATCTACCAGGAAGTCATCGATCTTGGAGGAGAAGCGATCAGCAGGGACGAGTACACTCCCTTGGGAAGAGTCACAGAATTCAAGGTAAAGAATTTTAGAAGTGCGAAATAATTTATTGTTTAATGAAGTAACTGTCTTTCCATAATACTGACTGACTTTTTTTCTTGCAGTTCCCCATGAACATTGGAAACGTATTCAGAGGAAACAACCAACTGAAAAACCTGAAGACCTGGGGTCCCGAATGGGGCTACATGAGCAGTGGAGACGCAGTCATCTTCGTGGACAACCATGATAACCAAAGAGGACACGGAGCTGGAGGTGGTGCTATCCTTAACTACAAGATGCCCAAGGAGTACAAGGTATGTTTGCTGCTGGTTCATAAGTAATATTTTTCTTGTACAATTTACGATAAGGCATTATGCAATTTTATGCAAATTTACCCCAAAAATTACATTACCGACAATTCAATAAAACTCTTAGGGTAATAATTGTTTACCAGTAACTTACCGGGAATAGTAATAAAGGCGTCAAGAAGTGAATTTCATGGCACCATTATATCATTATTATATTATAAACTACACATGAAAAAGAAAAATTATGTTGTCTAAAAGAAATCGACCACATTCAAATTCTATTAATTGTAACAATGGTTGATCCTTCATCCAATCCATTTATTTATCGATCTATTTTATATTTAATTTATTTTCTAATGGTCATAATAAATTCGAGTTTTCATTAAAAATCAATACGAACTATTTAGTCCTTTCAAAATATTACACAATATAGTCTTAATAATTTTTTTTTATTAAAAAATCATTTTAATTTTACTGAAATTTACACGAAACTTTAAAAAAACGCTTGAGGAATAATAATGAAGAAAGTAGCATTAGCCTGACTAGTGATTTTTGCGACGGTTATACTTAAATCCCCAACGCACGTGCACTCGTTAAAATTTTATGAAATTCCGGGTAAACGAACTTTAATATGCGAATATCATCACATAATAATTACCTTAATAGATACACATATTTACCGCTAATTCGGTATTTACCGCTAATTTGGTAATATAATTTAACAATTTTTAACCGGTAAATCGGTTTACCGAAATCCGGTGATGCCAGTTCTAATTCAGAACCATAAGCAGTATTTAATCATAAATTGTTTAATTTGTTTTAGGCTGCAAACGCTTTTATGTTGGCTCATCCTTACGGACAACCCAAGTTGATGAGTTCCTTCGCTTTCACCGATTCTGAAGTAGGACCTCCAATGGACAGCAGTCAGAATACTCTATCTCCTACCATCAATGCTGTAAGTATGTTGAGAGTAAATGTTAGCATGTATGCAAATTATATTTCGGAATGGTTTAATTTTAAACAACATGTTAGACTACATACACTATGCCTTTTCTGTAATGACTGAGGAAGTATCTTTGCCTATACTCAAAGATGGTTGATGAAGAAATACAAATTGTTTAAGTTAACATATATAGCTGGCTTCATGTAACATTACCTTTACACGTGTGTTTTCTTCAACAGGATGGTTCTTACGAAAATGGTTGGGTTAGGTTAGGTTAGGTTAGGTTAGTTAAGAAATTGTTTTAGTTAACATATATAGCTGGCTTCATGTAACATTACCTTTACACATTTGTTTTCTTCAACAGGATGGTTCTTGCGGAATTGGTTGGGTTAGGTTAGGTTAGGTTAGGTTAGGTTAGTTAAGAAATTGTTTTAGTTAACTATATATATAGCTGGCTTCATGTAACATTACCTTTACACATGTGTTTTCTTCAACAGGATGGTTCTTGCGGAAATGGTTGGGTTGGGTTAGGTTTGGTTAGGTTAATTAAGAAATTATTTAAGTTAACATATATAGCTGGCTTCGTGTAACATTACCTTTACACATTTGTTTTCTTCAACAGGATGGTTCTTGCGGAAATGGTTGGGTTAGGTTAGGTTAGGTAAGTTAATAAATTGTTAAAGTTAACATATATAGCTGGCTTCGTGTAACATTACCTTTACACATTTGTTTTCTTCAACAGGATGGTTCTTGCGGAATTGGTTGGGTTGGGTTAGGTTAGGTTAGGTTGGTTAACAAATTGTTTAAGTTAACATATCTAGCTGGCTTCGTGTAACATTGCCTTTACACATTTGTTTTCTTCAACAGGATGGTTCTTGCGGAAATGGTTGGGTTTGTGAGCACAGATGGGGTCCGATCACCCAGATGGTTGCATTCAGAAATAATGTGCAGGGAACCGAACTTACAAACTGGTGGGACAACGACAACAACCAAATTTCTTTCTGCAGAGGAAACAAGGGCTTTGCTGCATTCAACAATGAAGGAAGGGATCTGAGTGAAAGTCTACAGGTAAACCTCATTAAATCATCTATGAAAGTAATACAAAATTAATTTTTTCGGAAGTAAGTTTGTAGAACTTCATAATCACACGATGGAAATAAAATGTTTTCCCTTCCAATTTATCAAACCAACAATAGGAAATCCTCTTCCATTCCACGCATATGCTCAGATTATAATTACCTCTTAAATTCAATAGATATTTTTAATACTAAATATGAAGAGTATCGTCATATGGTGAATCAGATACTAGAAACTCGTCCCCCTCCCTGATACATGATCAGGTATACATGATATCATGTGTATTATATACATCACGAGCCCCTTTATGTCTATGTTAAATCTATATTTGGAACAATCGGTTAAATTATGTTTTATCTGTCATTGTCAAATTGACTTATCTATGATTATGTCCTATTTGTGTTATCCTTTAATTGAGGGAGACATTTAACTTTTTTTTGTATTTCATCTTATCAAGCAATTGTCTCCCTGTTGGATGACCGAATTAAATTAAATAATAAAAATAAAAAAGAATTGTTTTTAAGTTCTATCTTTTTAATTTTCTGTTTGCGTTTCGCTTTATGGAGGTATTATCTATCTAAATATTTTACATTCAACATCTTGTATTTATATTAAAAGTATTAGAAAGAGATGTTATATAATTTTAAGAATTAATTAAGGTTTTTGGTTTTCTGCACGATTCTATGAAACAATTCTGTTCAAACACTTATAATGACAAGTAACACATATAACGATGAAGATAGATTTATAACTTGATAAAAATGTAATATTCTTGGTAAGAAATTATGTTTGCGCACTAATGATAATTTTCAAAGGCGGGGACTCCAGAATTAAAAATTATCATTAGTGCACAACCATAATTTGTTATCAAGAATATCACATTTATATCTAATTGTAAATATATCCTCATCCTTATATGTATTACTTGTCATTAGTGCTTGAACAGAATTGTGTCTACCCAAAAACCTTAATTAATTATTAAAATTATGTAGCATCTCATTCTAACACTTTTAATGTATGTACAAGTTTTTATTATATACATTTAAAAACTTACCTCAGACCCTGGTTATAATTGAAATGACTACTTCCAGACATGTCTGCCAGCTGGTACCTACTGCGACGTCATCACCGGCGGAAGGAGTGGCACCGACTGCGTTGGAAAGAAGGTTGTAGTGGACGCAAGCGGCAAAGCCTCAGTCCAGGTCAGCGCTGACGATGTGGCTCTAGCTATTCATGTTGGACCAGAGGTAATCATTGTTGTAGTAGCAGCTAAATCATAACAATGACTGTATAATATTAAAAGCTAATACTTTACTAATCAATCTAATAATTACAGTCGAACCTTGGAGCTGATGACACATCATCGTCAACATCATCGAGCAGTACTACATCAACAACGACCCAGTCTTCAATTCCAGATCCCAATTGCGACAATGGAATGAAGGTGCAGGTGTCCCTCAAGGACGAGAGCTGGAGCGGATGTCTTCGTGAAATCTAAAGAGTTTTTTTTTTGCGTTTTAAATAACTTGAATGAATAAAAAGAAAACACTTTATATAAAACCACTATTTACTGAACAATCACATCTTATAAAGGTACCGTTGGTTCCAAAACATGTTGATTTTTTAATAAATAGCCGTTTTATACAAAAAATATTTTTAATTATAACAATCATGTTATCACAAAGAGATTTTGCTATATTGATCAAGAAATTTATCGCCAAAAATTATATATAAGTAATTGATAATTTATTTGCAATACATGCGACACAATAAAGTACACTACTTTAAAAGTTTGTTTTTTATTTGAAAACCGAACAAATTAATATATTGTTATTTCACAGTGCCATCACGGATAAGAATATTTCAAAATAAATGCTAGCATTTTTGTAAAAAAGGTACGTGTATACGCCATTTTTATTAATTTTACAAAACATTGAAATAAAATGGGGAGTGAAAAAGTTTGCTGACGACCACCGTAAACAAACAACCACAAAAAATAAATACTTGACGTAAATAAAATAAATACTTATAGTTACTATGAGTCTTGACGTTGTTATGTATTGACTTGCTATTGCAAGCAAAGCAAAGTAGCCACCTTCTCTCCTATGCAGTACCTGCTTTCGCTACGACATCGACATTGCAAACCAATACTTAACCATAACAAATAACAACAACACTTATAGCAATGTACCAGGGGCGTGCAGTGGGAACAAGAGGCATGACATTTTCCTAAGCACATATTTTGAAAAGAAACCGAAATAAGATATATATCTCGTAATATTCCTATTACAATAGCTAACATTTTATTCAGATTTTAATATTTAACAACATTCTGCAATATAAATATTTAATTTCGATATTTTTTCTCCAAATATACGGTTAAATAAAAGTCATGCTTCTTGTTCCCACTGCACGCGCCTGCAATATACCAGGGGCGTGCAGTGGGAATATCGCAGCATGACTTTTACGCAACTAATTATTAGGGGGGAAAATCTGAATACAACATACATTTCGTAATATTTCTATCACAATTATTATCTTAGTATTCATATTTTGATTTATCATAATAATCTGTAGCATTAATATTTAATTTATACTTTTTTTCCAAAATATACGCTTACAAAAAAGTCATGCTTCAATGTTCCCACTGCACGCGCCTGCAATATAGGTACACATCAGCCCTGAAGATAGACCCTGTACGATGGTGATCAATGAGATCGGAAACGTTAGCCAGAAAAGTCTGTGATCATCTACCGTTAATTTACAATACTTTCAGTTAATTTAGTTAATTAGTTAGTGGAAGCAATATAAAGCAAAAGCAGCAATATCTCCCTGAGATGTTTCTAAGACAAATACGAAAAATGAAAATGACGTCGGGCCTCTAAAAGCTATGCATAAAATAACTAACATGGTAACAAACAGAATAGAAGACATATATTAGCTTTAATTCATACAGTCATACATATACGATATAGCCGCTGTGGAGGGGAAGAAATGGCTACAACTAGCAAATAACAAGGAAGAATGCAAGGGTGTGGAAGAGGCCTATATTCAGCAGTGGAGATATGAAGACTGAAGAAGAAAAAAGAATAAGATACATCCTTTTGAGTTACACAAATGTTAATCATTTAAAGTACAAATCTCACCCTAAGATACCGAAGAAAAATTGAAAGGAATTCTATCGCATTAGTAATGTGCTGTTTGATATTTTGTCGTATAAATTTAATAAATATAATGAATACTCATTTGGGACAGCCCAGAGATAGTAAAGTACCCGTGCAAGAGCAAAGCTTCCTTGCTGATCAGCGAACGTCTCAAAAAAATTTATGATTGAAATCCCATGTGTAACCGTACCAAAACAATTGAAAAATGTGAAAAAGGAAGATTCTAGACAAAACACATCCGCAAATCAAAGAAAAAAACACTCGACATCATCATCAAACACAAATCAAAGAAAATAACAGACCGCGGCTGCGCAGCGGTTAACATTAGCCGTGAAATAGCCACCATACTTGACACCATAAACTCTCGCTACGGTACTATCACGTGAAACTGTATGGTTATCATATAAAATCACATATCACCCCATGGCAAGAAGTTGTTCACTAACATTTTTGTCAAAAATGAGTTAATAAGCCGTCTAAACTAAATACTGTACTCTCTTTCCATTAGAAATAAGTTCAGAACTTAAAAATAATTAGAACATTTTTAAAACATAGGGATGAACATGTTTATTACACTTTTTCATAAAAAACAAATTTGTTACTAATGGGAAGAACATGTTATCTTCAATAATAACAAGTTCATGCCATCGTTTTGAAATTAACACGCCTTTTAATTTGATTGGAATATTTATGGTTAGTATAAATTTTACTCAGGCAATACTGTCATATTATATTTGTTTTTATTTGAAGACTATTATAATATGTACTTATATATTATTTTTCAATAATTTTAAATGGTACATACCATGTTTTGTATTATTAATTAACATGCCAGGTATATTATAATTTTGGATAATGGATGGTAAAAACGGATAGAATATGAAGGGTTGTTTGAGGTTCGTGTTTCGATTTCCAATTCGAAATTCCAATTTCGAAAAGGTGTTATCCTATTAAAATGAGTTCCAGAGGCGAAAAAATGGTTGTTGACTACATTTTTGTAGAGAAAATTAGTATATTTTTATTTTTTGTGCTTAAATGCGTTTTTTTTACTTTGTATATACTTTTTTGATATTTTAGAGAAATAAATTAATAAAAATTAATCTTGAATTAGCATGAAACACATTTTTCAAAGGCGAAATGCAAATGTCTGATTATCTCAAAATGACTTGAATGTTAGTTAACAACTTCTTTCCATGAGGTCTTCAACTGTAAACGGCGAAAGTCATTTAATTTTAAATTTTAGTTATTTAACTACTGTTTAAAATCTTCTAGATAAGGCAAGCGTCGTCATTATCACGAATCTTAGTGCTTGGGTTTTTTTATAAAACGTAGCAATCACAATCTCCCAATTTTTTCTTGATCCAAGATTTTTTAAGTATTAATGCAATCTTCAAGTGAAATGCACTATAGCATTTAATTCCTTTTTAGTATTTCTACTATCTTTATAAAACATCTATAAAAATGACGTCTAATTTGGTTTCCAATTTTTATATCTTGCATGTATATCTTCACAGTAATCTTTAAGACGCATTTGCTCCTATTTATAAGGCACATTGCAATATATGATTAAAATAATTATTATAATCTTCAGTGTTGTGGGGTAAAATATCAATTATTCTATAAATTCTCAATGAACGAACTTTCGATTGTTCTTAAGCAACTTGTCGAAATTCTTTAATTAAAGGGCCAATATATTGAGTGACAAAAAACGAACCCGTCATTGAATTCAATATAAGTAAACGGCTATCGCCGATGGTTTGCTGCTTGACCATTTAGATATTTTAACTTTAGGAATAGTCAAAAATCACACAGAGCCATGTCGGGAGAGTAAGGAACCTGATAAGCCAGAGGAATGACTAGGGATTATGATAAACGTATTTATTTTTTATTTTTTTTATTAATACAGCATTATTACATTTTTTTCTAGTCTATTTTAAGTACATATATTGATACATAAATTTATTATATCGTTGTACGTCTCCAAAAAGATACGTAAGGACCGTCGATATATCGACTGTCGAACCTGCAAAAATTTTTTTTTCTATTTTTGCTATGTATTTTTGGAAAATGTCAACAAAATTGAATTTTTGTTTCTAAGAAAGTATATAGGAAAATTAAACTTTTTTTTGACATTACCCAAAAATACAGAATAAATTAGATGGTTTAAGATAGCAAAACGAAAATTGATCTTTTGTGAATTCTATAGTATTACGTACGATATGTATGATTAAGAATTTCTAACTGATTTTTTTAACAGTTTTTTTCTTGATAAATGAGAAACAAAGTTTTCACTTAATTTCTATATTGTTTTATTCGTCAATAATCTTAACATTGTTTTATTCCTTAATAAACTTTATATTGGTTTCTTTGACACCTGTTAAACAATAAAATTATATATAGAACCTACAAATATACATATAATTTTGTTGAAAAATATTATGCAGGTAATGAAGGTTATACAATCACATGGTTGTGGGGCGCGGCACGATTCACTGTCCAGTGATGTAGAGCCATCTTCGAAGTGGCTGTACCACTATTTAACTATTGCTCATAATATAATTTCCAAAAGCTTGTTGGAAATGATACTTTGAGCTTTTGGGATACCCAACTTTAATGCGATATCCCAGCTGACAATTCAACGGGCACTTACTACATTTGTATTCTAAGAGGCAGACTTTCGGCGACTGACGCTTTCGGTAACAAAAAATTCAAAACTGCTCATGAATTTCCCCTGCACATCTCCACCAAAGGATATCTCCTGTGATTCATTTGTTTGGGCGGAAAAAATAAAGGTTCGATATCATTTGAACACCGATTATGTTTATATTTTTTCTTAAAAATCATCAATTATTATAACATTCCTCTTCACTTACATACTCATTATTATATATGTATAATATACTTTATATGTGGGGTATAATAGCAATGGCAGCAATATTAAAAAAAATCAATGCAATAATCGAGGATTACTAATTTATAATGTACTGAATTCAACATTTTATAGGAAACATAGCCTATCAATTTATAGCAAACATAATTTTGGAACGGATAGATATATAAAAGCTAGAATTCAGTACATTTTAAACAAGTAATCCTCGGTGACTGCATTCAAAACATTTTTTTAAATTTTTTGGATATTGCTGCATTTGCTGTAATAAAAATGTTCTCAGTAACTAGGTAACTAGTACATATTGCACACTGGTGACCTCTATCGTAGAAGAAGTTAACACTCCATAACAAAGTGCATATAATTTACGCCCTCGGAAGCAGTAATCAGTCCGCCCTCTGCCTCCGCGGGTAAAAGTCGTCCTCCTGATGATGTTGAATAAAAATTAAAATCGAAACGTCAAGAATCGTTTCTCGAAAAAACATACGGTTCGTATAAAATATCCGCAACTAGTTACAGTCAAAAATGTTTTCAGATTTTCACGGCAGTTCAGAATCATCTGCGTGTAGTTTTCTGTGGTATTCTGCCATGTATATCTGACCTCAGTGGCCGACGTTTCGAATCCTATTGCTGATCATGGAAAAAAAAGCGTTTGGTGGAAGTGGGACAGTGGATGGGGTTTTGTTGGGCCTCTTCTTGCTGGGTTGCCCTTTACATGACTTGATAGGGAGATAGCCTAGAGGCTCTTTTTTCTCTAAAGAGAAAAAAAATGTCAACCTGGCGATGTAAGTGTAGGACCGATATGGTCCTGGGAATGCGGTGGGTCTCTATTCACCATTCGCTGATGATGGACCCTGCAATGGGGGCCAAACACGGCAGAGTATCCCAGAAAACTACACGCAGAGTATTTATAGTAAATTCATCAGAACTCAATCTTTATGCATAGATTAATTTAGAATTAACCTAAAAAAATTAATACAAATAGCTTGTTATTATCTTTGCCATAGATATTCTAACAAATGAATAAAAATAACGATATTCTGTTTATTTTTTGCTCATCATCTTTAATGATGCTCAAATCATAAATATCAGTAATAATAATCAAAATTACCACTTATAAAATCCACCTAACCTTACTTAACCTAATGATATTTTGTTTATTTTGTCATCATCTTTAATGATGCTCAAGTCATAAATATCAGTAATAATAATCAAAATTACCACTAAAAGCATCCACCTAACCTTACTTAACCTAACGATATTTTGTTTATTTTGCTCATCATCTTTAATGATGCTCAAGTCATAAAATAGTAATAATAATCAAAGTTACCACCAATAGCATCCATTGCCACATACAATCCCACTAATTATCTTGATCCGCGATATTACGTAAATCCAATATTTGCAAACAATGCCAAGTAAAAATGTTGTACTCAAGCTTCATTATTGGATAACGTAAAAAGATGTCATATCTGTTTTGACATGTATGATAAGATAAGTATCTCATATTTTCAATAAAGCCATTTTATAGAACGTATAAAAACAGCCAAGTTCCATTACTTTCGTAATTGGAAGGTGGACGCTAGAGTTGTCAGTTTTGTGAGTACTTTATTACATAATAAGTAACGAGTTTGTTTTGAAATAAATGTACACAATGCTGACATGTACAATTGCTGAGTATTTTATCTCTGTTGATATATTTTGTAATATATTTTTTTATAGAAACACAACATAATGAGAAGCCTATCGTTGGCATTTTTACTGTTGGCGGTGGTGGGATCAGCTCTATCCTACCACGACCCGAACTTCAAGGACAGCAGAACCACCATCGTCCATCTCTTCGAATGGAAGTGGAAGGATATCGCTGATGAGTGTGAAAGGTTCCTGGGACCAAGAGGGTATGGAGGAGTTCAGGTAACTATTACAATTCGTCTAATTCTATCAAAGAACAAGTTACTCATCATCTCGACGTATTTTTATAGAGGTTTGCAGAGGGTCTGTCGTCGCATTGGTTATTTTCATACATTCTCTAAAGCACATCAATTTAAGCTTTTTAACATGGTCATTCTCCAATCTCTGATGTATCTGTTTACATTGCCTCCAATAGGTCATACTTTTTCATTGCATTAACTCCCTGACATACGTCTTACATGCCCAAGCATTCGTAAAGCTTGCTAATGTTCGTGAAGCAGCTTTCAATTTGTATAATCATCACTCCAGGTTTCAATTATAGATATTTTCATTTAATTGTACTTTTGATTTTTTTTTTTTGTCACTTTCATTCATTGGATTGATATCAAATCATTATATCAACTAGAATAGCTTGAAATCAAAAATTACTAGTCGAACTATATTCATTCTTATATGTGGATAATGTCTGCCATCTATCATGAGTCCTTGCATGAGTTAAGGCTTGTGCAGGAGTTTTCTGAGGGATGGACAATCCTCATTTTCCTATGATTGACTTTCTATTTCATTCTGAGATTCTTTTGTACTTTTTAGGTTTAGATTTTAAGGACCCTTGAAAAATTATGTTTTATTTTAAGGGATAACATCACTCTAAGAGCCTGAAATCTAGGAAGAAATTGGGTAATTGTTACAAGGTGATAAAAAAAATATTAGCACTTATTAAGTTACATATTAAACTTTTATTCTTTCTTAGATATTTCATTTCCAAATAATTACAGGATCGTCTTTTCTGTCCGACAAATGTGCACCGGGGATTGTTGCATTTCAGTCACGACAGACGAGCTCCACGAGAATCGACACGACGCGGTCATTTTTTTTCATAAATTTTCTATTTTAATAATATGTAGTTCAATAAGTGCCAATAAAAATATAATCACAAAGTCGTAAAAATCACCCAATTTATATCCAAATTTCTGGCTGCCATGGTGGTGTATCCTCTTATTCCACATTCATTGTTTGAGTTGTTTTAATGTTTATTTCAACGCCTATCATTGACCAAAAAAATTGTGATATTTTATTTTCTTTGGCGTGTCTTAACCTTTTATTTTTATAGTTATATTTTATATGCTTTTCATGATGCATTAATACTTCATGATTAATCTGTAACCTTAATTTCATTTCTATTTTCTAGACTTCTCCCGTGAATGAGAATCTGAAGGTTACAAGCAGAAACAGGCCGTGGTGGGAGAGATACCAACCTATTTCTTACAAGCTCGAGACCAGGTCAGGAAATGAGGCCGAGTTCGCAGACATGGTGAAGAGGTGCAATGCTGTCGGAGTCAGGTAGGAACAGACGTCATACTCTTCCCTGTTTTTTTCGAACAACAATTCCTGGCTCTAATAATCATAGAAATATGAACATTTCTTCAGAGTCTACCCCGATATTGTGGTGAACCACATGACCGGAACGTGGCCAGAGAATGTTGGCACCGGAGGGTCCACAGCTAACTTCGGAAGCTGGGACTACCCTGGTGTTCCCTTCAGCAAGAACGACTTCAACTCTCCAATCTGCACAATTACCAATTACAATGATATTAATCAGGTTTGTTAATTCCTTGAGATGTTTTGTGATACGAATACTACGTGTTTTTTAGTTTTTATCATTCTAACGATTTCTCAATACTCAAAGAGAATTTTTTTTGCCAAAAAGAGGCAGAAATAAAAGCGACTAACAAAGCTTCGATAAATCTACAACTGTACGTAATATAGTTTCGTACGTGGCGGAAGTACAAAATCATGTATTGTGGAAATGGGCATTACTTAACCTAACTTAAGCTCATAACTTTGTCTTGTATATTTGGTAACCAGTGGCGACATATTTAATTCATTATAATATCTATGTCAGCTGTATGGAGAAGACCAAGTCCAAAATCATGTTATTATTGTGTTTTTGTGACTATGTATTGTGGAACTGGACATTACTTAACCTAACCTAAGCTCATTACTTTGTCTTGTATATTTGATAACCAGTGGCGACATATTTAATTAATTATAATATCTAATGTCAGCTGTATGGACAAGACCAAGTCCAAAATCATGTTATTATTGTGTTGTTGTGACTCTGTATCGTGGAACTGGGCACTACTTAACCTTACCTAAGCTCATTACTTTGTCTTGTATATTTGGTAACCTGAGGCGACATATTTAATTAATTATAATATCTAATGTCAGCTGTATGGACAAGACAATTTTTACGAAATATTATTTTCAAATACTGAAATAGTGTCATCGAAGAGAAAAGTAAGCCAATTAACCGGATCATATAAGATAATAATCGTGTTTTTAGGTCCGCAACTGTGAATTAGTTGGACTTAAGGATTTGAACCAGGGAAGCACTTATGTCAGAGAGAAGATTGTCGAATTCTTGAACAAACTCATCGACCTCGGATGTGCTGGATTCAGGTATGTTTAACATATTGATTACACATCACAGTTCTTGAAACATTGTTTTAACTACTATATTTGATGGGCATTTTTTTTCAAAAATTCCTGTATTTTATTTGTTATTTATCTTCTAGAATTGACGCAGCTAAGCACATGTGGCCCAAAGATCTGAAGGTGATCTACGAAAGCCTCAAGGATCTCAACACAGCTCAAGGATTCCCATCCGGATCTAGGCCATACATCTTCCAAGAAGTCATCGACCTCGGAGGAGAACCAATCAAGGGATCCGAATACACTCCACTGGGAGCCATTACTGAATTCAAAGTAAGCACTAGACCAGCAAAAACCGCCTTACAATAAATGTAATATTTGAATTAGATTCCTTTCAAATTTAAAATGGGCTGAAGTTACATAAACAGCAAAGGATAAATTCCTGGGGACACCATGTTTTGGTGAAGATCCTAGGAAAATCCAATATGATAGGAATTTTTCGATTGGAATTGAAAATCAAATACTATCCCTCGCAGTTGTGAGTGACTGAAGATTTCAACACTGAATCTTCAAGTTCTGGAGTATCTTTGATATGAGAAGACAGTATAGCTGACTCCTGTGCCGTCTTTACTCTTTTCGATTTCACCTGTAGGTTGCAGCGTTCTGTTGGCATTTGGTTTCAAAGTAATAGATATCACTGGATACTATTTCTCCACAGCTAGGCTTATCAGTTCTCGCGATATTTAATATGTAAGGCTCTGAATATTAGCCTTTTAAAGGTTCGCTTACAGGGAGGGTAGGCGTTTGCCTTGATATAGTCTGGATTCAAGCATTTTGACTACGTGGCCAACTTTACGTGACTAAAAACCCATCAAAGTTGTCTCTAAAGGATAATGCTTTCAATACATAATATTATTGTCAGAAAAATAATAAAGGATCATAATATAATTATTTAATAAACTATTATTTCTTTTAGGCTAGTGCTGAGTTGGGCAGGTGCTTCCGTGGACAGAACGCAATCAAATGGCTCGCCAACTGGGGTGTTGGATGGGGCCTGGTCCCATCAGATGATGCCCTCATCTTCGTAGATAACCATGATAACCAAAGAGGACACGGTGCTGGTGGTAGCACCATTCTAACTTACAAGGATGCTAAGGCTTACAAGGTTAACTATTTTATTTTCCTACAGAATATTGACAATAATATTTCACATTTTATAAGATGACGTAAACCTTTAGATATAGAAAATCTACATCATCTATTCTACTAAGAAATCAGAGTTAAAAATCAAATAAGTTTATTATATTTTAATAAATTCATATTTTATTTGTGAAGTTGCGATTTTCAAGTACACGAAAAAAATTATCTAGCCAAAAAATAAGGTTTTAAGCAATTAGGCCATGATTTATACAAATTTAAAATTCAATTAAATATTTTTCGGATCCCCAACGCACGTGCGCTCATTATAGACGTTATTACGTCGGAGAAAATTTGTATTTGTAAATTATTTGAAAATACAGTACCAATACCATACATTGGTAGTTTAAAAATATTGTTATATAATAAATTATCAGTTTACTAATTGAGACGATAACTAACGGTAAAAGTAACAATTTTCAAACATCGTTCTAAGATAATTATTTAAATATTTTTTTCCAGGCTGCAGTTGCTTTCTTGCTGGGTCATCCCTATGGAACGGCCAGGGTCATGAGTTCCTTCGCCTTTACCGATCCCGAAGTTGGACCCCCGATGGACAGCAGCCAAAATATCATCTCGCCAACAATTAATGCTGTATGTCAACTTTATATAATTTATTTCACATTAACATATTGTTTAACAGCTTCAGACTACTTTCGTTCTTGCAAGGAACCCTCTTAAGGTTTTGCAGAGATGCGAAACTGTAAAACGATGAACTTCTGATCACCTTTGACAGGATTCTCAGCAGTTCCCCAGCCGAGAGGTATACGCGCACATCATACAATGAATGAATCCCCGACGCATTTGCATTGTTGTTTAAATTCCATTAGATGGTATCGCCGTAAGGTGTCGCATCGCCACAATTCTTTTTCATATTAATCTAGTGACTGTTTTATTCTTAGAAGTATTCATAACATTTTATGGCTTTCAGGATGGAACCTGCGGAAATGGATGGGTATGTGAACACAGATGGGGACCTATCGCAGGAATGGTAAGCTTCCGAAATGCAGTCAAAGGGGAAGCCCTTGCCGAGTGGTGGGACAACGGAGGCAACCAGGTTTCTTTCTGCAGAGGAACCAAGGGATTCGTCGCCTTCAACATTGACAACGGAGATCTGAATAAGAGCCTTCAGGTATGTTACATCCCTGAATTCTGCTGTTATGTCACGTGAATGCTCTATTTTATGTGGATGCATCTCACTCTAATTTTGTAAAAACTCATGTAGGTATGCAAATATTGCATAAATTTGGTAACGAATTAAGTTTTGTGGATTTGTTTGGTATAATTAGCATTGCTGTTCTTAAAAAAGTATGCACGCAAATGTGTGACCTTAATATCGTTAATATTTTTTTTTATTTGCCTTGTCTGTTTTATTGTTAAATATTTTCTCTTAAGGTTATATACCTAGGTTATATACTAATATACCTTTATTTTTTTCTTGCACTCTATTACTTAATTATTACCTTATCTTAATTTTTTAAACATTTTTGATATTTTGAAATATTTGAGTTAGAATATTTAATACACTAAGCATTTTGTAAATTATTAATTCTTCCACGTAAAAGCCCTATGGGTATATAAAATAAATAAATAAATAATTTAAAAAATATTCATGTCAAAAACTAAAGAAGTCTCATTACCAGTGATGACATCTATATACTGTTTCACGGAAATGATAAATTCCATCCAAAAATAGCGATAGCCTAGTTTTATTGAATAATGTAAGCTAGGTACATAAATAAATACCAAAAATTTTGGAATAACAAAATTAAATTTGATAGATGTGTGGTCGACATGTGTATTCGGTGAACTTTAAATTTTGATCACTTGAGCCAGCCAATCACAGGTCGTAAGTCCTGTAAATGCTCAAAAAAGACTTGAATAAAAATAAATAAATAATTGCTGCTTAAGGTTTTTCTCAGCTCTCTTTCTCTGTTCTACGTGTCTTTTTTATAAAAAATAATCTACTTTCCAGACTTGTCTACCAGCTGGAAGCTATTGCGACGTAATAAGCGGAGTCAGCACAGATTCTGGATGCACTGGAAAATCTGTCACAGTTGACGCAGCTGGTATGGCCACCATCAGCATTCCATCCAGCGGAGACGATGCTGTTTTCGCTATCCATATTGGAGTAAGTATTTTCAGTCATTACGCTGGGGTTTTACTAGGATTCATTTCCGCTTGACATAGTGCCATGGTCACTATACAATACGATCTTGTCGTAATCTACTACTTATTTCCTTACTTTTTACTTACTTTTCTACACCAATTTTTCAACTGAGATGATTTACGGTGACTTAGTACTGCAAAAAAATCAAAGAAATCGATAGGAGGATAGCCAATACTTGGAAGAGATACTAGTCGCTCAGTGAAGTTATGAAGGACAGAGATATGCTAATAAAAGCTAAAAGAAAAGTCTATAACGCATGTAAACCCTGTTTAACATATGGTAGTCAAACATGGACACTATCGTAAATCCTAACAAATAAACTAAACGTTTGTCAAAATAGCACAGAAAGAAGTGTCATTGGAGTTAATAGAAGAGATAAAGTAAAATTAATAGAAATAAAAAACAGAACTCAATTCAAACAGGCACATTCTGTATATCGAACATTAAAATGGCGGTGGACTGGACATATGTTGAGAGAAAGGCAAGAGAAATGGACCAGAATTATAACAGAGCGGTATCCAAGAGACGGTAAAAGAAACAAAGGTGGACAAACGAAAAGATGGGAAGACGATCTAAAAAAGGTGGCTGGTCCAGAATGGATCAGAGTTGCAAAGTATAGAGAAAAATGTAAATCTTTAGAGGAGGCCTATGTCGAAAGACAAGCTGTTTCTAAAAATAATCACCCGAACGCTGAGAATTTAGAATAATTTAAATAATATAGTATATAAAAAAAATCTTTTAGTTAATAAGATTAGTACGTTTTATAAGTTTAACAGCAATAAAGGCTACTTACTGTTATTTTATTTATATACTGCTAGTGTCGTCCTGACATTTTCTTTTTTTTTCTAGTCAAAAGTTGGAGGTGGTGGCGGAACAGTGGACCCTCCGGAACCCAACGAGTGTTCATCCAACATGAAGTTGGAGATCAACCACAACGGGAAGCGCTGGGGAGGCTGCCTGGACAAGAACTAAAGTAACCCAACTACCACGAAGCAGAATGATTCGCCACTTTTGTAATAATTAATAAAATACTTTGTCAAATATTTCTAATTGAAGATTATATTAATAATCGCAAAATAGAGAGTTTTTCTGACATTAATTTTGTTAAATTGAGTTTTTTATGCTATTTGTGATAAAAAAAATTGTTTCAAGAAATGATTAGTAACACTGCTGTTTTAGTTATTTCAAAAATAAACAACATACATTTTTTTAAATATTCTCTTATTTATTCCTAATCTTATTCATTGTTGGTCAATAATTAATTTAGGTTAAAATAAAACACAAATCACTTTACCACTTCATTAGATTATACAATCTACATGTTTCGAGAACAATGTTCCCTTCTGAAGAAGGGAAAAAAAAGAAGCCGGTGTAAGTAAGAGGGGTGAAAATATTGAAAAAACGGAAATATTAAAAAAAGAGAAGAAGAGTTGGTAATTGTTAGGTAATACGATAATAATAATAATATAATATACCTACTCATATTTTTTTAAATAGTGATGCGCACAATTCTGCATCAAAATTTAATTACCTAAAAACTTCCAAAAATTTAAAATTTCCTAAAAACTTCCTAAAAATTTCCTAAATATTTCCTAAAAAATTCCCAAAAAAATTCCTAAAAATTTTCCAAAAATTTCCAAAAATTTAAAATTTCACAAAAATTCCCTAAAAACTTACTAAAACCTTCATAAAATATTCTTGAATATTTCCTCAAAACTTCCTAAAAATTTCATAAAAATTTCCTAAAAATTTCCTAAATATTTCCTAAAAATTTTATAAAAATTTAAAAATTCCTAAAAGCTTCCTAAAAATGTCCTTGAAATTTCTTAAAAACTTCCTAAAAATTTTTAACTTCCTATAAATTTACTTAAGTCCACATCACCAATCCTGGAGCTTTTTGCTCAAAAAAATACCCCTCCCCGCCGCGCACCCCTCTGACCTACCCGATTAGATTGATAAATTTTGTATTTAAGTTAGTTATTATATATATTCCTGAAGATGAGAGGTACTTCTCTCGAAACTATAGTAGTAATTTAATAACTCATATTGCGTATGTGTATTACAAAGTAAAAAATAAAACATATTTTAAACTACTGAATATTTATTCTATAAAGAAATAAAGATGAAAATAATCACGTGAATCTGAATACGAATAAAGTTACATAGTTGTTCGGAAGGAACGAGTTCGTTCGTGATTCTGTATTCAGGTCCCATAAGAATCTATAGAAAAATACGTGTGTCATCCATCAACTTATTGTTGTCAATTTGAACATGAAAGAAAAATCTAATGATTTGTGCGAATCTAAGATTGGGAGAAGGCTTAGTAAGGAACATAAAATAGATCACCCACCGCATACCCAGGGCCGTTTTATGAGCAATAGCTCCTATATCAGCCCCGCAATTTTGGCACCCAGTTGGACATTATTTTAATGCTAAAGCGGTCATCCTCGCAACGCCACTGACGCTAGAGTGAGGTAAGCGGCGGCTGTGAAGAAATATTTTGGTTCCACAATTTCAAGAACTGCAGGATATGAAGCCGAAATCAAAAGGAGGATACCATAACCCCATCAGCGATGAATAAACTAAAGAAAATTTGTCGTTGCAGAAACAACACATTGTAAGAATAATAGTCTTCTCACTCTTGCTATATGAATCTAAGCGATTAGGACTGAGACAACCAAAAGATGCGCTGGAAGATAGATGCATTGAACATTTAATGCTGGCCTTATGTCTATGAGATATACGTCTCACACAACAAACATATCCATTTTAAAATAAATAAATGATGAGCAACTAGTGTATGCAAATTTACCAGAAAATGGCATTATCGGTAAATCGGTAAAACTCTTAAAATAATACACATGCACAAAGTAATTGAAACAATGACCGAACTGACAAGCCTATTCCATAAAATACATGAATACATGCCAAAGGATGATATATGTAGCATAAATAGTGAAATAGGTTACACGATACCTTTCTGGGGAACAGGAAGCAAAACATATCTAAACATACAGAATATTTTTGAGTTTGTTCAAATCTTTCAGAACGGTAGTACTGGATTTCTTGTCACAGAGACATCATTAATCAATTAATGTATATTATGGATGTCTCACAGAGACGAAACTGTATTTTATTATTATTATGGGAAAGTAGGTATTGTGGGAGTCTCATTTGATGGACATTAACGATATCAAAAATAATTAGCGACATCTGTGGGGATTTAGGGGGAAGGTCATGTCAAAATGGCTGTCGCAGGCCGGTATAATAGGTTGTTACAACACGTACGTGATGTGTGTCATATAATCCAAATATATACAACTTTCAAAAATTAGTAAGACATGGTGTATTCTATCATGGTGGAAATGGCGAACGTTACATATGTGTAAAGTGATCACTTAAGCCTACCATACGATCGGTCGTAAGTCCGATATACACCATAAAATGACTTCTATACCTACTTTCCCATAATAATAATAAAATACAGTTTCGTCTCTGTGAGACATCCATAATATACATTAATTGATATCTAAACATACTTCAAATATACCATAATAAAATACTAAAAGTAGTTTACAACTTTATTTATTTGATTTATTAGTTATAATATATTATTATCAAATAGTTAAGAAAACTTTTTTCCGGAAAACAAACATTATCCTATTGTTATAGAGAACAAGTAAACCATTTTTTTTTCTAATTAAAAAATGACGATTTACTGGTAATTATGAAGGTGGAAAAAAGTGAATAAATATTCATTCCATAGTACCATGCAATATAATTGATATTATTGACATTATGATAGAAAACAATAAATTGAAAAATAATACATTTAAATGAAAATGAATCGTTACAAATTGATACTTATCAAACGCAAAGATAACTTATTATATTATACACAACGTTATATAAAATAAATCAGCTAATTTCAAATGCTATTAATAAATTAGAACAAAGGTTGATGCGTTATCGCATCAATTTATGTATCTATCCATTAATTTAATTAATATCTAATACCCAATAAAGTAATAATATAAAATAAGTACATAATTTTAAAATCACTTACCCTACAGATGAGGATATTTCTCAAGTTTTCACGGTCATTCAGAATCTTCTGTGTGTAGTTTTCTTGGATATTCTGCCATGCACTTCTGATCTCTCTGGCCGAAGTTTCATATCCCATTGCATTAAACAATATAACACGTCGGCCTTGATGATGGACCCTGCAATGGGATCTGAAACGTCAGGCAGAGAGGTCAGACATATATGGCAGAATATCCCAGAAGATTCTGAACGGCCGTGAAAATCTGAGAACATTTTTGAGTATATTCAGTTTCGTATTCAACAAGAGGCATGTTACCAACTATTAAACTCCTTGGATAAATCATAGCTAATTATTTTCTAACATCTTCTGGTTTGAGATTCTTGGGGTGATCTGCCATGTTTCTACTACCACTACAAGGTCCATCATCAGGGCTGACGCGTTGTTATGGGTGTTGATGTTGTTAAGTATTGGGTTGTAGTACTGTGTCGTAAGCAGGGTACAATGTTTGACTTATGTTAAGTGTTAAAGCTAATTAATTTTTAATATTCCACAAAGATTACTGTAGCGATATTCCAACGTTTTACAGAAAATTAATGAGAAATATTATAAAAAAATACATATTCGATGTCGCTTATCTCCGAAACTTATTTATCTGTCAACTTATCGATTGTGCTATCCAATATTCTCGTCGAAGTAGTAAATGCGGGTGCAAAAAACGAATCATTCCAGTACGAATTATTTTGAGGGGCGCGATCTAAGATTGATGTGTACGTACATTGATCTAAGATTTATGTGTAAGTCAACACAATTATTTTGTTATTATTAAAAAAAACGATTATAATTGAACATTGATTATAAGACCTGTCAGTGATAAAACACCAATTTCACAAAGATATTATCTCGTGCCAAGCTATCTCGGTCATCTGCTACTGAGTTAGGTAATGTAATACAGAATACGTCATATTTGACAGGTGTGATAACATTATCTTGTTATGATTTTTATTTCGTATAAAAAGGACGAAATTTATTTCTTACGTTATTGGAAGGTCGCCGAAGGAGACAGTCTTGAAGATAAAAGGTATATTAATTTTTATTTGAAATATTTTAGTCTCATTCATACAATGTTTTCTTTTTCTTTACACATAAAGTTTTCATTTTTAAAGATTATTTTTTATCAAATTTCGTTACGTTATATAATATACAAATACGTTACAAGCCCATTATATTGATAAATTTTAAATCAATAACATATTTAGATTTTATGATTTTTTAGCGCATCTTATTTCGCATATGCATCGCATTTAAAGATTATTTTTTATCAAATTTCGTTACGTTATATAATATACAAATACGTTACAAGCCCATTATATTGATAAATTTTAAATCAATAACATATTTAGATTTTATGATTTTATGATTTCGCATATGCATCGCATTTAAAGATTATTTTTTATCAAATTTCGTTACGTTATATAATATACAAATACGTTACAAGCCCATTATATTGATAAATTTTAAATCAATAACATATTTATATTTTATGATTTTTTTAGCGCATCTCGGTAGAAAAATAAATGTACCGGCCGTCACGTCGTCGCCAAATTATTTATGGCTTTACGACTGACTAGGCCGATATTTGAAAGTTAATAATTAATACACGGTTATGCAATATGCTTTACTAACAATGCCGCAACCACCCTTACCATTATTGCAACCACTCTTAGCTTTACCCATATTATCATATAGCATATAGCAAAAAGGGTTGGTGAATTGTTTTGAAATTTTATTTAATTATTTAATAAATTTATAAGGAGATACGATGACTGACGTTGCACTATCTTTTAGATTTCGGTGTCGTGCGTAATAAATTACTCAAAAAAATAATAACTCATCTAAATATCTAATCTAAATATAATAATTTATCTGTCTATCGGTCCGTAACTTGCTGGAATCACAACTTTTTTAAAGTATGACACGCAAGGGTCGCCCCACAAAATTACAGGGTCTTGGCATTTTTGTATTATTATTTTATTTGTACTCGTATTTAGTTTAGGTGTAAGCGAATAAATTCAAATTAAAGAAACAAATGGCTTTATATTCATGATTTTTCAGAATCAAAATTCTGCAATTGTAATGTTAAATCCCGTGATTTTTAATATTATTATGTATTTGCTACCAAGTTAATATTATGTTTTTGCTACCAGGCATATCGTAAGTTTTCACTGCCAGCCTGGAAATTTCAAAATATTCAGGGTGTATCAGTACTAGTCAATACTTTATATGTGGGTTCATGTTATTCATGGATACAGTTACAATGATGATACCTCAACATTTTGTAAAAAATAAGTCAAAAATATTTAAAAAAAAATGCAAACTTTGATGTCGCATATCTCCTTAACTATTGATATTAGGTCATAGTTGTTCGAACATTTTCGACTCATAATCAAGGCAGGAATCCACCTGTAAAGTTTTTGTTACTAGCTATGAGACACCCTGTATATTTTGTTTCCATATACCTATGTATTATGTAAACCAAAGTTTTTTTTTATTTTTTCTATGAATTTATTATTAATTTGTATTATGTACCTACTTATAAATGCTTGACGGTCATGTATATTTACAAAATAAAAAAATAACATACATGCCTGTCTTGATAAAATGAAAGATTTTCAAATATCCCAATTACAATAATTGTCCGTAACTTCTTTATAGTAAATTTTTTTTCTTAAAATTTTTTTCCTAAATTTTTTTTTCGCATTTAAAAAAATGTATAAATAAATACTAATTCCTTAGGAACCGACATGTAAAAGTACCGTCATTTTTAACGGGTTACGCCTAGTTACGAAAATCATTACAATCTTACTAAGGATAAGAACGATATCAATAGATATACAAATGCAGGTTATCACTAGATAATAACATAAGGTATAATATAAACGCATTATTTATTTTTTTCTAGGTAAAGAATAGAATATGGGAAGTCTGTTATTAGCCTTTTTGGTGTTAGGGGTGGTAGGGTCAGCTCTGACTTACCACAACCCGAACTTCAAGGATAACCGAAGCACGATTGTCCATCTTTTCGAGTGGAAGTGGAACGATATTGCTGAAGAGTGTGAAAGGTTCCTGGGGCCAAGAGGATATGGAGGTGTTCAGGTAAAAAAGAGGCTACAAAAACTACAATTTTTAATTAAATATTATTCCTTTGTTAATTTAAATTAAATAAAAATCTTGTATAAACCACCCAACAACCAAAGACAGTGTCGATATAAAGGTAATAAACAATAACTTCTTGGAATTCTCAAACCGTCTTTGGAGACATGCCACATATTCAAAAAATAAACCGGTATGGATATTGTTTATATACATAAATCAAGCCTTAGATATATAACTTAGAAATATTATAAATCAAGAAGTGCATGTACAATAATTGAATACGTTATTAAAAACCAGTTAAATTTTGCAAATAACCCATTATTTAATATATTCCCCATTCCTGTGTCTACTTTTCACTCCCATAGACACGCTTACGTACAAAAATTAACTCGTTTATCCAAATAATAAATGGATGATTGGTATTCGTCCATACTAACGAAGATACAGTAGTATCGAAACTGATAGACGTAAAGTTACTCCAATTGGTTTATATAAAGTTTTTAGTTTATTTAAATTTATAATTATTTCCAACCATGAAGTTGACATTTAGTTTATCAAATCGCTGTGTCAAAACTAAAGTGATTATTTAATACATAATTTTTTATCTCCGCAATTGTGCTATATCCTATTTTGAAATCTGCAGACTTCTCCCGTGAACGAGAACCTGATCATCAAAACCAGACCCTGGTGGGAACGGTACCAACCAGTTTCGTACAAGTTGGAGACCAGGTCAGGAAATGAGGCTGAGTTTGGTGATATGGTCAAGAGGTGCAACAATGTCGGTGTCAGGTAGGACCGTAGGACTTACAGTCATTATAATTATATAATCAATCAATAATCATTTTCTAGCTTATAGCTGTAAAATATCAAATACATAAATCCCTACTTCCTTCCCTCCTTGATCATGCTGTTATATGTTATTTTACTATGAATGTAGACTACCTGAACAAACCAGAATGTCTTCAAAACATACGTATCCTTTTCATCTTCAACCTTCATTCGATCACATCTCATCTTCCCAGAATATTTCCATTCTCTTTCTTCTTCTTCTTCTTCTTTCTCACCCTTCTTCCTTCCAATGCTGGATGTAAGCCTCTTCCATTTTCCTCCATTCATCTCTGTTTCTCTCCCTTCGCATCCAGGTTCTTCCTACTTGCTGGACTATGTCATCAGACCATCTTTTGGGAGGTCTTCCAACGCTTCTACTTTTCGTCCAGGGCCTCCACTATAGGGTTCTGGGTCCCCATCTAGTATCCTCCTGTCTAGCCATATATGACCAGCCCACTGCTATTTTAATTTCGCAATTGGTCCATAATATCGGCAACTTTTGTTCGGCGTCTTATTTCTTCATTTATGATTTCATCTCGAAGGCTCACGCCGAGCATCTGCCTTTCCATGGCACAGTGTGTACACTTTAATTTGTGTATGCATTTTACTGTTAGTGTTACTGTTTCTAGGCCATATGTCAACATCGATAGGATACATGTATCAAACATTTTTCTTTTCTGGCATACTGGGTTTTTTAATTTCAATTTACCAAATGCTGCTCAGTCCAGACCCATTCTTCTTAGTAGTTCTGCTGTTTGGTTTTCTTTTCCCAGCTTTATCTTATGACCAATACACATTTTTGTCAACTGTTTCTATTTTCCGATTGTCTATTGTGAATTTATTTTCCCATTCTTACAATCCCGCAATTCATTGTAATTGCAGTCGGCTAGGCTGTCATCAATTACACGCATCACGTCATTACAGACTATAACTATCTTTAAACGCAGACTAAAACAATGTTAGCTTTCCTAAAATCTATTTTAACCTTTCCTTGTCCCATCCATCTCCTATTTGTCTCGTTATCATGGAGCTAGATGTTAGTGTAGCATTGTGTACCGGAAATCTATTTCAATTGTTCATCTGAATTGTATGGATGGTTGGAAGAAATTACCAACTGGCAAAAAGCCCGCTATTGTAATAATATGTATATAAAAAGAGAATAATCAAGCCATCTTCTAAAACCAGTAAAATAGTCTGGATGATAGATAACGCGTTGGGATTTTAGCTTTAATAATTCTTGTGAACCCGGGTTCATGACTCTAAGGAGTCTTGACAGCACCTACTATAAATGTCTTTGATTTTTTCTAGGATTTATCCCGATGTTGTGTTGAATCACATGACTGCACCTGGGCCAGCAAATGTTGGAACCGGAGGATCCACGGTTGATTTCGAAAATTCGGACTATCCAGGAGTTCCTTACACCGCAGATGACTTCAACTCTCCAGACTGCATTGTGACGAATTTCGATGATGTTGAAGAGGTTTGTTTGAGCTTTCCATACTCATATCATAAGCTGTGTACTGTTAAATACTTTTAGTGCTTTAATCGTAAAGAATAAGCTCTCTCTTCTATGAATACACGCGATAGTTTATGGCTGTGTCAGAAATGCGAAAAAATGCCACAAAATCTCTGAAGTTTTCAATAATTTATGGATTTTCCAAGAGTTGGTTCCGATCTAAGGTCTGAGGCCTACCTCTAAAAGAATTGGAAGAAGTGTCCTTAGACTGGTCACTTCTCTAAATACAGCCTTCATTTTGTCCATTACAATCCAGTGTAATTATTAGTCTGTAATTATTTAGTGTTCATATAATTTTGTAGTCCAACACATTCTCCACTTTCGGTAATGGTTATTTGTATCTTTCTTTTAGGTTCGCAATTGCCAGTTGTATGGTTTGAAAGATTTGAACCAGGCGAACGAACATGCCAAAGAAACAATAATTGAGTTTTTGAACAAATTGATTGATCTCGGTGTTGCTGGATTTCGGTAAGTTTGTGAGACTTAAAAATTTTATTCTTTAATAATAATTTTTATGTATGTATGTTCATTGTTGGTATTTCTAAGTTAATGCACTAATTCTTTGCGTTGGTTGGCAGCCAGGAAACACTCTAGACGTTCTTCTTCTTTAAGGTCTCCAATATTTTGAGAAATTTTTCCACTATAAGGATGGATAGATTTGATACTTCACTTGTTGTCATGTTATATATAGACCGAGATATTAATTTTTATTTTTTAAGAACACATTTTTCTCTATTCATTCAAAACACTATATATACATTCTTAAATCTATACATCCAGCTTGTTTTGACCTTTCTTCTCTAGAACCACATCCTGGATAGTTCAAATTGCTTTATCATTTCTTCTTAGTGTTGCCGATGCCTTAAAATTATTAGCTGATTAAATATCTCGCTACGGGTTCCGAAGGGATGAAGATAGGCGAGCAGAGTTCAGTAATTGAGATTTACGATATTGTTACATGAGGTAGAAGTAAAATAAATGACAATATATAGTTTAGACTCTTTAATATGAAAGTAGTCTCCAAAAATTAAGTAATCATGATTAGAAAAGCTATTTTTGGTCCCAATGGATGTGTATACATTGATATTTTTAATAAATATCTTCTATTTGCAGTTTTTTGTTACTTTTTCTAGATTATATTTCATAGGAATATAAAATATCCATTTTTTTTATCTACACCTAATAATAATTAATAATATATTGTATCTTTTATAAAGCGCCGTTTTCGTGAGTACTCACCTCAAGGGAGCTTCACACATTAAAATTATATTACAAAACGACTTACTGACTTATAGGTTTTTATGTGATTGTCTAAACAAGTGCGTCTTTTGTTGTTTTTTGAACAGCGGTAAGCTGTCTGTACACCTAATAAATTTATCGAGTTTTCTTTCAGAATTGACGCAGCCAAGCACATGTGGCCCGCAGATCTGAAGGTGATCTACGACAGTCTCAATGACCTCAATACAGCTCAAGGATTTGAAGAAGGATCTAGAGCCTACCTCTATCAGGAAGTCATAGATCTTGGAGGAGAGCCTATCAAAGCAGAAGATTATACTCCACTAGGTTCCGTCACTGAATTCAAAGTAGGTATTTTACCTAAAAAAGGATTTCACTTAAGTGAATTCCTATTATTTTTAAAGTATCCTGAGTTCCTGCAGTAGATGTCATCTTATCATTGATATTAGGAGATATTAAATGACACAATATGCCAAGTTTACAAGAATTGAATCAATTGATTGAGCAATATTTTAAGAGAGTTACAGATTATCTATAAACTTTTCTACTTTGCAGGCTGGGGCAGAGTTGGGCAAGTGCTTCCGTGGTCTGTACCCCATCAAATGGCTCGCCAACTGGGGAGTTGAATGGGGTCTGGTCCCGTCGGGTGATGCTCTCGTCTTCGTAGACAATCAGGATACCCAAAGAGGGCATGGAGCTGGTGGAGACAATATTCTTACGTACAAGGAAGCCAAGGCTTACAAGGTACATTTGATTGCTAAAGTGTGTAATAATAAAAATCCATAATCTCTCCGCTGCTAGTATGGTCTCCCCCAAGGATCGTCAATATCATCTGTACTTTTCAAGCGGATGTTGCTTAGTCCTCTTCTTCTTTTATTTATCGCTACCTTCGCGGAGCCTCTACTCCCAGAACTTCTCTCCCCGCTATCTATCAAGAAAGATGAACATAGAGACTTATATTTCTTCATACACAGCTTGGTTTCATGGCTAAATAATTACAACGAGCTTGTAAATTTTTGATAGAATTAGAAAAAGGTGAAACTAATTATTTTATTATATTCAAAAACACATTCTCATTGTGAAGTTGCAATTTTTTCCGAACTAAGTTCTGTGAAATTTAAAACCAAATTAATTAATCAATTGGAAAGACATACAGAAAAATCAAATCAACAATAAATATTTGGCTGCTACCGGGATTCGAACCACGTATCTCCTCCTATCCAGAATTTATAAACGAGTTGCGCTTTATTGTAGAAATACGTTCTTACTTGAAGAGTGTCAGTTTGGAACGAAATTTAAAAAAATTACAAAAACAAAAGCTAGGAGATTTAATTATGCAATAATACATATATTTACTGATGTATAAATGTGATGGTTGACATTCATTCGCAGTGACCCAATCCCCTCGACTAAAAAAGGAGTTTAGTTCATTTATGAACAATTTCATACTTGTGGTAAGAAGAAATGGCGGCATCCACAGGATTACTGTCACTCTTCAAGATGTTTGATTGACATGGTGCTTTGAAGCCAATTTCGGTGACTCTTTTAATACAAAGACATGGAACCCAGCAACAAATTCTGCAACGTTGAGAACAGCGAGAAGAAACTCTTCAAATGAAAAGATTAATCAGTGTACCAATATTCTCTTTCAGGCTGCTGTCGCCTTCTTGCTGGGTCATCCTTATGGAACTACGAGGATCATGAGTTCTTTCGCTTTCGTTGATTCTGAAATTGGACCTCCAATGGACATCGACGAAAATATCATATCGCCAGTCATCCATTTCGTACGTTTCACATTACTTATCATAATTAATACTTTTATATAACCATTTTTAATACGTCATGGTACTAGTGTGGCATTGTCTACATTATCTCTGAGTTTTTGCAATAATCTCTTTGTATTTTCATACACCTTTTTATTAAATCCGAGATAAGCTAAAAAATTTAATAATTAATTAAATTTATTATGAAATCACATTTCAATTGTTTTCTCATATCGAAAATTCATGCGATTTTTCATAACGCAGTTTTTTGATAATTAAAACAAATAAGACACATCTTAGAAAATATACACAAAATGATATATATATCAATCGCCAGAACTATCGCACAAAATGCAACATACATAAATTAAAATTAAACGATTATCTATAGGGTTAGTAGGTCGTAAGTCTTATAAAGTCGGAGTCAACCGGCAACAGAAAATTGCAAATTTGAAGTCAAGATTGCAAGTTTATTTTTTCCGTTCGTTGAACTTTCTAAGCTTTTTTTTTATTTATATGGCACAACGTATCATTATACAAAAATTCATTTTTTTATAAAGAAGATTATAGACATATACTAAATGCAATATATATCTATCTAAAAGCAAATATTTATTTATTAACGCCCTATAGGGCTTTTACAAACAAATAGGTAAAGTGTACATTTCAGAATAGATAGTTTAAAGAAAAAATAATAACGTATAATAATAATAATAACATAAAGTGTAAAGAAAATATTTAAAATACACATTCAAATATATAAAGATAAATATAATATAAAGTAAAAAGCAAGTATATAACAAGCAGAAGCATAAGGAAAATATAATATTATAGAAATTCAAAAACAAAACAAAAAAACAAATAATATAGGTTGAAAAGTAATAGCACAAGCTTAGAGTCATAATATATGTAATAAATTTTTTACATAATAGTTATTTCACTCAACGAACAATCAAAACAAATAAAAATCAGTTATTTAAGTCCAATTTGACAAATACTAGTAATCTTTCAATACACCTTTTAAAATATTTTTGAATATTATAATATTATAACTTATATATATAATATTATAATATAATAACTTTATAAAGTTATTGGCAAAAACGTCAAGTTGCTCGTATCTCTTTGCTAGTCTTGGAAGCCTTTGCAGTGGGGAATTAATAACGTAGTTGGTAGACAACATAAATTATATTAAAAATGAACAGGGTGAATTAAGAAAAAGCGATTAAAATTTTAATTACACAAATTTACAATTAGGAAATAAAAGAGATTTTATATCACAAAGCAATAACATCTCATAATCGATAATAGGTTTCTGTTAAGCCTTCCACTGTACTCATTGCCAACAATACGTAGACAGGCCAATGGCGAGTTAGTTCTTACATTTTCGTAGTAAAAAATATATCTTGAATTTTAGATTCTGAATACTTTGGTAATTTGTTTCAAATACCTTATTTGTTTTGTACAATTATTTTTCACCAGCAACGTTAGTCCGGGTATTTTCGTTAATTTGAGGAGTCCAAACGTCGCGTATTTAACATATCATTGAATACTGTATTCAGAGTGCTTGTATAAACGTAGTTCCACAATTCTTGTATAAACGTAGTTCCACATTTCTTGTATAAACGTAGTGTAGTACGCCTCAAGAATTTTCAAATATTAATATTATATATTTGTGTTCAGGATGAATCCTGTGGAAATGGCTGGATTTGCGAGCACAGGTGGAGAACAATTGCAGGAATGGTAGGCTTTCGTAATGAAGTCTCTGGGGAAGCTCTCGCCGAGTGGTGGGATAATGGGAACAACCAGATCTCTTTCTGCAGAGGAAATAAAGGTTTCGTGGCCTTTAACATTCAGAATGGGGATCTAAACAGGAGTCTTCAGGTATGACTAAAGATAACAATTTTTTATTAATTTTAAAAAACTAACACACTTGCATTTGTGAATAACAAAATGTTATTTATTTTAACTTTGAATTTCTAGACTTGCCTGCCTGCTGGTACCTATTGCGACGTAATCACTGGAGGACTCATCGAACACGGCTGCGTCGGGAAGTCTGTGACGGTTGATGAAGATGGATTAGCTGATATATACATTCCATCTGATGGACCAGAAGCCGTCTTGGCTATCCATGTTGGAGTAAGTAGAGACACAGTCAACAATGTGTCAAATTTTTTAATTTTATTATTTGTTTTATTTTTATTATTTTTATTATTGATAATGGGCAGGCAGCTTAAGCTGATAGGCCCATATCTCTCTCCATGTCTCTCATTTGAATATCCAGCTATTCTTAAATTGGTTGACACTGGCTGCAGACACAACGCCCTCAGGCAAACTGTTCCACATATTGACCACTCTATTGCTTAATGCATGCTTTCTTGGGTTACACGAGAACCGAGACTTGTTCAACTTCAGGTGATGTCCTCGAAGGCCCACATTAGTGTTTAATGCAAACATATCTGTCATATTAGGAATATTTTAGTAGCCTGATCTTGAATGTCTCGAGGAGGTCAGGTCTAAATAGTGGGCTACTTATATTTGATTAATTACACCTACATGTTTCGGAAAAACCTTTCCATCGTCAGGGTGTTTTATATATGTGTCAAAATATCAAAATGAATGATCTCTTACGTTTTACTTTTCTAAATTATTTAAAAAATCATTTTAAATATTATTGCTGAAGTTATTGATTACACAAAATTATTGGATTTGTTTAAGAATTGGACTTGTAGTTAAATTTAATTGATTATTAATAATATTTTGTTTACTTTTACATGCTTTACTTATTTCTAATGATTCTAAATTATTCAATTTCGGACCAAAATTATTTATGTGTAAAATAGAAAGTTCGTGATCATTTTCTAATAAATGATTTGAAAATTCAGAAAAACCATGATTATTCAGACATCTCAAATGCTCTTTGACTCTTATATTAAAATAACGGCCGGTTTTTCCAATATAAAACGCTTTACAATCTTAGAAACAAACGTTTATAAACACTATCACTATTTTCAATCTACAAAGTTGCTCAACCAATCGAAAAAAAAAACAATATATCAAAATATGTTGTAATATATATTTCATCAAAGTATTGTAAATTAATTATTTTAAAAATCACCATGATTTCGTGCTTATTTTTATATGAGGGGTCTCGAAAGTCACGCAAAGAACAGTATCACAATGTAGCTCTCACTCTTATTATAGTGAGAGCACTCATTCAATCTTTATGTATTTCATATTTTTCTTATTGATAGAACATGAAATACCTTAAAAAAATAGACATACATTAAATATAAACTGAATCCTGGTACTGCAAAAAATAGTACTCATCCTAAGATGGGCCTCAAAATTCCACATATCGTCGCTGTATATATAATTAATACTATTTGCCGTTTTAGTACATTCTGAGATAAACGAATGAAACTGTTTTAAAAAATAATTACGCAGAGTATTTTTATAAAAAATATTTTTAATAATTACTAAGCAGATTTTCCAGATGAACGGCTAGGTTTTTTTAGTATATCTCCATTATTTATATAAAAAATTGCCGACAAATTGATTCGTTCATCTCAGAATGTAATAAACGGCACATTGGCTTTATTACATATACAGCGACGATATACAACATGATTTCTAAGAAATTAATAAAGATCCTTGTACATTCATGAAATTATACGAAGCTCGCATAAATGACATTTTTTGGGTTAAGTGTAGAGCGAGTAGAGAGATTCATTGAGAGAAGAATGAGCAAATCTCTGAAAGGCGAGAGCAAAGTTTCAACCGTGTACATGTACCCTTTATGTGAATTAGCTAATTGATTCATTAATTCTTTTTTTCAGTCCAAGCTGTAAACACACAACCAGGAAAATTTCCACCTTTCTACTTCGCTTCTACAAGTGATGGACACCAGTCAGTAGTTTTAATATCAGTTTTATTTTTATATTGTATAATAAGATTTGTAACATAAATATTTGAAAGAATACATACTGCTTTTTTTTACCAAAAAGAAAGAATATTTTTTATTGATTAAATTAATAGAAGGTGCCTACATATAGCTTCTGGATGATACCCAAGACGGAAAATCAAAGTGCAATAGAGTGCAGTTAATTGGTTTTTAAAAGGTTTTAAGTTATAACTTCGGACATAAATAATAATAACCCAAAAAATACGTTATAAAATAGCCGCACTGTGGCACGAAAGTTTACCCGAAAATGGTAATACCGGGAAATCGGTAAAACTCTGAATTTAGTATTGAGGTACTAGAAATTACATATGAAGATGTCAAAAAGTGAATATTATATTATAAATATTCACTCACATAATACATTTACTCCTACAAAGTTGACGGAATACTGCACAAGTTTCTTAGATTCATAAACACTTTAGGTTACGTATTCCTTTTGATAATCTTTACTATAATTATTTAATGCAATTACTCGATTTAACAGACCTCTCGCAGCCTGAAAAAATATAGTTTTATTCAATTTTTAATTAAATTAATAAATGGGTTTTTGGATTGCTCTTGTTTCGTGAACATGATTAAATATCATACATCAGATATCAGGCTCCATTTCCTGCAGATTCTTCTCGCTCGCAAAGAATTTAATTCTGTGGATTCGTTTAGTATAAATATCATTGCTGTACCCGTGACCTTAATTTGTATCTCATCTTTCGTTTTTACTCCCTTTCTTTTAACTCGTAGCGTCTGCTTGCCTGCTTGTCTGACGAAAAAACTTTGAATCGATTTTTAACCCTTTTCCCGTGATCAAATCGAGCTGAAACTTTGCAGACAGATTTGTGGCGACGATAAAAGTGAGCTAAGAAATTTTAGTTTTTAAAAAAATTAATGATTATAGTATAATTTTGGATTTTTAGAAATTTTAACGGTTTTTTCAAATTGGAATCATTATACATGAGTAATTAGCCCGACGCGTGTATAGAGACACGAAACATGATTCAAAACGAAAGGGAGTATTGTAAAAACTTGGTTTTTATGGGTTAGTTTTTTTAATCTTTAATTTTTTAATTGTAATGTATTTATATGACACTATTATACTATACTATTAATTTCTTCCATGTAAAGGCCCTAGGGGTGTATAAATAAGTAAATAAATAAAACAACTAGGAAATAGAAAAAAAACGGTTTAAATAGTATAAATTAATAATTATTGATATTTATTTTACACAAACATTACATATATTAGTGATAAAAATCGCTAGCAACAACATTAAAAAACGATTTATTTAAAAAAAATTACCTTGAAAGAATGAACAGAAAAAACTATACTCAAATAATAATAATAAATATATCATGCGAAACAGCATTAGACTTATACGATTGAAGACTTACATTCTGCAGACTGGCGAGTTATATTCCGCAGGTAATACTAGCTCTGCCCGCGCGGCTTCGCACGCGTAGATTTTTGGTACACCGCCACCATTTGGATCGTCATAGAACTTTCGCAAACCTTCTAGAACATTCTCCTTCCAGAACTTTCAAGAAATTTATCGAATGTACAGGAACCTTCTAGACAAACCGATACATCCCGTCACTCAGTTTAGAACCTTATAGAACTTTCGAGAACCTTCTCCTTCCAGAAATTTCTAGAGCAGGTTTTACCGGAACCTTCTAGACTCACCGACACAGTCGGCGCGTCTATTTTGAAACAATCTGAAGCATTTGCGGCCATCCCATAACAAAAAAATGTGCTAGAAAGCACATTTTCGTCACCCACTCCCACCCACGCACAGCCACCCCCACCAAACTCGCATATTTTCTGCGAGTTTGAGAGTGACTGCCGGGAATACGGTGAACGGTGCTTTGAATGCAATAATTTCTAATAGAAATATGTCTACCGAGGCAAAACTAGCGGTACATAATGGAGTTCTGGTACCGACACTGATGTATGGAAGTGAAGCCTGGAGCTGGCAGAAGAAGAACGAAAGTAGATTGAATGCAGTGGAGATGAGATTCCTTAGACGTATGTGTGGCAAATCCATGTACGATAGAGTAAAGAATAAAGATATGAGGAATGAATGTAAAGCTGATCGTAGCATAACACATAGAATAAAAATAGGGTCGCTCAGGTGGTTTGGGCATGTTGAGCGAATAAATGAGGAAAGAATGGTAAGAAAGATATATAATGTAAGTGTTGACGGTGCCAGAAAGAGAGGGCGACCACGGAAGACGTGGCATGACCAGATTAATCAGATACTGGAAGATGGTCCTGTTAGAAGCCTCAACAACCGTCGAGCTTGCATGCGAAGATGTATGAATATAGATGAAGCGAAATTTGTATGTCAGGACAGAAGAGTATGGCACTCTATCCTCTCTGCCTACCCCCACGGGGAAACGGCGTGATGGTAAGTAAGTAAGTCAAAAAATTACACGAAACGGTGAATGTGTTGAAAAAATTCAAAGTTTTTAACCACAATGAGAGCATTTTTGAGGGTTGCTCGCTCTGGAGAGTCTTCCGATTCTGGATACTGGAGGGCAGAGACCATCCTCCGTTTAGTTTCCAAGGAAACTTCATCATCAAAGTATGCGAAAGCAACAAGCCCATCAAACAGATACCAAAGATGTGATTTTCCTCCCAAAGATGTGAGTTTTTTTAACTCCCTTAAACCTAAACGCCATTATGTGGCACCGTCACAAATTCAATCTAGCTAAAAAACTAACCCATAAAAAACAAGTTTTTATAATCCTCCCTTTCTCATTGTAACAGGTTTCTCGCCTACTCCACGCGTCGGGTTCAAAAATTAAATAATATATAAATCTTTGAAATTTCGAAAAATCCAAAACTATACTATAATTATTAAAAAAATTTAAACGAAAATTTGTTAGATCATTTTTATCGTCGCCACGAGTCTGCCTGCAAAGTTTCAGCTCGATTGTATCACGGGAAAAGGGTTAAAAATCGAAGCAAAGTTTTTTCGACAGACAAGCAGACGATACGAGTTAAAAGAATGGAAGTAAAAAAGGAACTACATATATTTCTCTAAAACTCTAGTCGCGATACGTATACGTACGCTTCCTATTGTTTTAAATACTATGAAAGAGGAATGTGTTTAATGCAGTGGCATTTTTGCTATGAAACGTCGCGGTCATTGCTATTAACGTATACTTTCGAAACTTTGATGAATGGTAGTCTAAAATTAATTTAAATGAAAAATAAATATAAAATACGTGTATAGTTTTTTGCTATTTAAAGTATATAAAAATGTGCTTCTATAAAAAAAATCAAATTTTTTGAAGCACACTGATAGTGACAGATAACAAAAATTGTTATCAATATAATCAATCGGAATATCGGTATAAAGTTAACTCCTTTGTGTCGGTGATGTAACGTAGGTCTACCTGTCATACAAAATATGAAATATCTACCTTATTTACGAAAATTAAAACGTCACATTTTTTGTAATCATCGAATAGACATTTTCACACCAAAATTACTAAATTAAACTGTTAGGAATGTACGGATTTTTTAATTAAAAAATATTTATTCATTACTCTCGTATTTTCGGCCAGTGTGCAAGAGAGAGCAGAATATTGTACATCGCAGTTAAATCGTGCAAGAAAGAGCACGATAATACCATACATTTCATGTAGGACAGAGATGGCGGTTGCTTGGGTTTCAGCGAAAGCAAAACAATATAGAAAGAGTACGGTAGAGTCGGGTAACATGTGTTAGACAAAGACGGAGTGCAGACGACTGGAGCGAGCTGGCGACCGCTTCGTTGTATTCAGTTGCCAATGAGACATCGGCAGAAGCGCACGCAAATTCGATTTCGATCGATTTGCCATACTTTTATAATAATTTACTAAAATAATGCAAATATGTATGTTTACCTTACATAATTATATAAAGGGACCCTTTAAAAGTCTTATCTGTATCGTATTTATGTATATTTTATCACATATTAAAAACTATGCCGATTTTTAATCAGATAACGCTGTGTTACTCCACCGTCCCCAAAGTTTTTTAGCACAGTCTTTTAAGAGTTAATAATCGGTATAAAGTTAATGTACGCTGTAAACGTTCATGGTTTTTATAATAGTATCAAAAAAGGTGAAATGTATTAAATGAAACTCCTAACAAGTGCACGGTAAAGCAATTTTATTGAGTTGATTTCCTTGACGTTTTTAGAACACCTTAACACAAATCCCTAAATTTTAATAGCCTTAATTTTTTTTCATTTACTCTATGGTATTCAAATATGGTAAATGAAGACAATTTTTCACCGAATAGAATAAGAAATACCTGAATGGTTTATTTCCCTTACAAACTTATGTTTGACGCTGTCAATAGCGTAGTTGTACATGATTTTTTTTACTCTAAAAAATTACATAATTTGACATTTCTCTATATTTAATTTGAGTTTATTACAGGAACACTAAACTACCCTATTTATTTGTAAATGTAATTTTTTCCCCTCTTTATTGACGGAGTTTCGTCCCTCTCGAACTCGTCAGTAATGACGGGAATGAAAAATGTTTTACATTATTAATTTATTGAAAAAATCAACGAAATTACGTTATCAAAATAATTTACTGTATTTTAGTAGCATTAACTTTAGGTCGAAAATAAAAATTAATTTAAAATACCAACAAACTTTGTAAAAACCACATTGATTGTTTTAATCGTCTGTCGGTTTCGATATCACAGAATCTTCGATACTAAAATACGGCGGTATTGAAAGTGGTAGATATTAAAAAGAATCAAAGTGGTTTATACAAAGTTTTTTTTTAAAACTTTTTTTCTCTCGATTACCGCATATTTTACGCAATGCAAACGACGGATTGTCTTAAGATTTTAAATGCGTGTTTGTTTCATGTTGCTATTTGTAGACCATATTGCTATATGCATAGAATACCTGCATACCATACTATGATACAATTTTCTTGCTTTAAAAAATGAGTATAAGAGAAATTTTAAGATTGACGAGATTGATATGGATGAGCTGAGAGAGCATTCTATCGATAATAAAAAAAAGTCCAATTCCCGATGGCAGCTCGGTTTTTATCTAAAAATATATGTGCTTTTTATTAGGTCCTTACATATGAAATTGGCATTTTGCCGTACTGGCAAATTTGATTTCAAATATCTTCTCTTTGGTTAGGAATTCCAAATCCAAATTTATACAGCTATTTACTCATGTATTTGTGTTTTAAAAATTATAATTCATTTGTTTTTTCCTCAATTGTTTTTTCTTTGCGTCACTCAGTTTACAAAATGAAAAACTTGAAATATCGCGTTATTTACGAGTACGAGTTCCACCGTGGCACCAGTGTTGCAGAAACGGCTCGAAGGATTAATGATGTGTATGGCGACGGTGCCGCAAAAGAAAACACAGTGCGTTTTTGGTTCCAACGTTTTCGTTCTGGAAATTTCGACCTGCAGAACAAGCCCCGTGGACGGCCGGAGACCAAAGTTGATAATGAAGAATTGAAGGCTATTGTGGAAGCGGATCCATCGCAAACCACATCCGAGTTAGCTGCAGGCTGCGGTGTTAGTGATAAAACTGTTTTAATCCACTTGAAGCAAATTGGTAAGGTGAAAAAGCTTGAAAGGTGGGTACCTCACGAATTGAGTGAAGCAAATCAACAAACGCGCGTTGACTGCTGCGTTGCATTACTCAACCGGCACAATAATGAAGGGATTTTAAATCGAATCATTACCTGTGATGAAAAGTGGATCCTGTACGATAATCGGAAGCGCTCATCGCAATGGCTGAACCCTGCCGAACCAGCCAAACCATGCCCCAAGCGAAAATTGACTCCAAAAAAGTTACTTGTGAGCGTTTGGTGGACTAGTGCTGGTGTCGTTCACTACAGCTTTCTTAAATCTGGCCAGACGATTACGGCAGATGTCTATTGTCAGCAACTGCAAACATGATGGAAAAGCTAGCTGCTAAACAACCGAGGCTGGTTAATCGCTCTAGGCCACTGCTGCTTCATGATAACGCTAGACCACACACTGCACAACAGACGGCTACCAAATTAGAGGAGCTTCAATTGGAATGTCTAAGACATCCACCGTACTCTCCGGACCTTGCCCCAACAGATTACCATTTTTTTCGAAATTTGGATAACTTCTTGCAAAGGAAAAAATTCAACTCCGATGGGGCAGTCCAAACCGCCTTCAAAGATTTTATTGATTCCCGTCCGAATGGTTTTTTTAGTAAAGGGATCGATGAACTACCTATGAGATGGCAAAAGTGCATAGATAGCAATGGTACATACTTTGATTAAATAAATATATTATAATAAAAAAAAATCGGCTTTATGTTCCTCCCATACTAAACGCCAATTTCATATGTAAGGACCTAATATATTAAAATTTTTATTGCCGCTGTCCAATATTCATATTTATTTATTATGCCGATACATGTTTATTTATTTATAATATTTAAATGGATACCATATCGAAATCATTCATGAAGTGCATGATTTCGTTAATTTGATAATCTTAATAAGGTGTGGTATTTTAAATACGCCTTAAAAGATTACAATTTGGACGGAAAAAACAAACATTTTCGAAAAATGATAAAAACCAGTGATTTGCGGGTCACACCGGTTGATTTTGCTAAAAATATTTAATTCGCAATTATTCCTTTATCATAATCCCTTTTAAAATGTAATATTATCACTGAAATTTTCAATTTTTTTTTACATAATAAGCAAGTGACATATAATAAAAAACAGCAGATTTGTATCAAATATCGCTAATATTGGTATCAATAATTTACGACATTTTAAAATTTTATAAGGCGTAGATTAATCCAGTAGTGGGTCTGTCTTACATTTCTAAGGCCAGGCCCACAGAATAAACATCTATACGCAATAAAAGATTTGTTGCGAAATTTTACAGATTATATAATGTTTTAGAAATATTTAAATTCTCATATATTCAGCTACTAAATGCTTCAATCTATTACCCACCGAACTAACAATTGTAACCGAAGTCAACTAAAAACAAAATGGATAATCGAAACACAAGAACATCTGATATCCTTATAAATGTATATTGTAATCATCACACAACTATCATTCGAGTCACTATTTTGAAAGCTTGGTATTAATATTAATCAATAGTTACTAATTTATATAGTTTTTTATTGAGTTTTAGTCGTGTGTAAATCATTACATATGTCTAACTTCTCATCTCCCGAACCTTTGTACAGGTATATGTATATACCTTGATAGGATCTAATATACTCATAATGTATGTAATATATATTATATTTTGTATATTTTCTTTTGGGATTTAATAAATAAATAAATGTTATTTACTTTTCCAGTCACTTCGAGGAAATAATGCATAATATATTTATACATTAAAAATTATAAATATAATATTTGTATTTTAAAATAATCGATATTTGAGGCTCGTGACAGCGAATCTCTGAAACGCGTCGTATACACACACGGTGGACTACGAAAGTCGAGAATCTCGTCGTAAGAACAAAATCCCTGTCTCAAAAAATCTTATTCCTGGATTCTGGGCTATTCTGCCACGTGTTAGCATCCTCTCTAGCTGACGTTTCGGATTCCACGTACTCTTGATTGAGTATTAAACTATATAACCTTGACACAAGCTGTTAACATTGTACACACACGTGTATTTTTGTGATAAATGAACAATGATAATTTGGTAAACAGGGCGTCATAATCCATACCTCTATTGTTACTAATCTGGCGTATTTTTATGTTTATTTACGAAAATTATTAGATAAAATTGAAGAGCCTTGTGGATGATCTAAAAAGTCTATTTTATGTTACAGAATACTGCAAAACAATTAACTGACCGGTATACTGTGACTATAAAGAAAAAAGATTTGTCAAAAATTAAGGTTTGAACAAATTTATTTTTGACCAATACGTGACTTATATTGCTCTGGCGAACATATCTGTCATACAAAAATCACAATGGTTTTTACTACATCTTACGATTAATGTTTTATAAAGTACATACTTAATGGGCTGCACCTTTATGACATTATCAAAAATTCTTTTTTTTTTGCTTTATTCTCATTTGAGATATCAAATTGGCACTTGCCAATTTATATCAATAATATATAACTCTATATCAATTTGAAGCAAGCGTAGAGGTGACATTTAAAATGAATTAAATCATTCTTCAATCAATGTATATATAGATGTCTCACAGAGATGAAACTGTATTTTTATGGGAACGTAGGTATAGAAGTCTTTTGGGTGTACATAGGTCGTAAGCCCTATGTACACCCAAAACGCGTGAAACCCCTTTAACTGCACTAAGCGCACTAACTGTAAATGTAAATATTAATAAACATTTTTTAGATCACAGTTGACATGGGATTTGTCACATGCTTCTTTTTTGAACATTATCCTGATTATCTGTGAGATTTATCGACAGAACAGATCAAATTTTTAAACAATATACGTGCACGATATAATGAATGAGTTTTTTGATTGAATGAACGGAATGTATATCAAATCTCAATCTAATAATATATCCAATAAGATTTGAAACTAAGATAGAAAACTATTATTCTTGCACTTTTAAATGATATATATGTATATATTTTCAATGTGCATTACCTAGAGAACGCAAAACATTATTTACATAATGAATTAAAAAATAATTTTTAAATATAGATAAAGATAAATAGGTTGGAATTGAATTTAAATATAATATTAAAACCTTAAATGTTTAGTTATTCATTTATGAATATATAAAAAATATGTTTTTTGCTTTTAATAAACGTGGATATATGGACTTTATAAAAAATGCTGTACATGTTTTTGACACTTAAAAGAAAGAAGGAAATGGTATAATCTGAAACTGGTTTTAATAAATACCCTCAATCTGTTATAAATATAGTAATTTAAAAATTTGATTAAATATTTAGATTGCCCAATAATACAAATACCGGAAGCTAAAATTGATGGCATCAATAGAAAATAAAAACGAAATTATGCTTGAAGTTCCGTAATATATTTGATTACGTCGATTGATTTATTTCTGACTATAGAACGAAAATAAATGAATTTTAAAAATTTAGAATTATATCCTCTTTGTCCACTTTTTCGATGAAACTGCGAGATGATGAGTAAGTACATACCTACAGTATTTTTGTGTTTAACAAAGACACAAACTGTTTTTTTTTTAAATATCCATCAATCGTTGCCGATAAAATCCTGGCTATACAACAAGTTAAGCGACAATATTATTTGACAATATAATTCCAAATATACAAAATCGTACGAACAAAACGCAAAGGCATTTGGTATCCGTAATCCTATGACAATTATTTTTAAATTGCTTAAATCGAGTTGTTCGAAAAGTGTTGACCGATTTTAATATTATAGGTAACTATCATTTTAATAATTAATAACATTTAATATTATACATATAGAATATTTTTTCTTATTAATGGGATTGCAGCTACTGTTGAAAGCTTTAGTGGAAGGAGACCACGTGATTGGTCACTGATTCTGCCAACCAACAATGATTACCAAAAGAGAACCTATCAAGAGAATCATCTTCACTTCATGACAACTTCCTCCTCTTTAAGGCTGGACATTCACCGCAAATGCGTATATTTCGGCGTTTTTTTTTTACGAAAATCTGGGTTTTTTTATTAATTTATATCAGAATGTGTACTCAAGACTGCTTTTTTTTAGAGCAATAACATAGATAAACTTTTATTATTATATAAAAGTAATAAACTGAACATTATTTACAATAATTATAAAATACAAGCATTAATCGACAGGCCGCGGCCAAAATATCGTTTTTAGTGTCCTAGGCGGCGCAAAGTTTTAATGAAAATTTATATGTACGCATAATATGTTTATTTATAAAGTATTCTTAATTTCTTAATTCTCAATAAAATATTTCTTAATTTCCTTAGTACGGATTCAAGATAAAGAAGTATACTTTATACGTATAAAAAACAAATAATGCGATATAAATATTCATTAAAACTTTGCGCAACCTAGGACACTAAAAACGATTTTTTGGCCACGGCCTGTCGATTAATGCTTGTATTTTCTTAATTATTGTAAATAATGTTCAGTTTATTGCTTTTATATAATTAAAAATGTTCTATCTAAGTTATTGCCCTAAAAATTGCAGTCTAGAGTATACATTCTGATATATAAATGAATAATAAAAACCCACATTAAAAAAAAAAAACAAATATGCATTTGCAGTGAATGTGCCGCCTTACGCTCATCTCAACAATTACCACTACAAACACCTTTTCATGATATTTGTATTTTAAACCACCAAAGTTTTACTCAACATACGTTAATAAGCTTATAATTTGTTGGTGAAATACATACAATGAAATACCTCTTAGATTGATAATTAAAGATAACTCAAGTATTTATTTAATTTAATTTGAATTTAAAAATTTGTCATTATTTTTGGAACAACTTGTGTTATGACTACACGTGTACTTTATTATAAATCCATTTACGAATTAATCAGACAGCACATTAAAATGTTTTACAAGTTATTATCCACGTCACAGCACAACATGTAATGCATAACTTCCGTTCATATATATGTATAAAATATGTTAGAATTAATTCTGTTGTGGTTAGAGCTATACCACAAGAATTTGATAAAACTTTCATTTTCATATTTTTAATACTTATCTGATATTTTCCTAGAATGATGATGTGTAAATGTGTTAATTTTGAAGAGTAGAATGTTTAATACAGAGTTCAGTGTTCTAAAAACTAGGAATATGAGTGAATTCTGGATTTACAATGTAAGTGACGTAATGATCAATTCGATATATTTTTGAACACAAGTTCAATAAACTTACATACGTCGACCGGTTTCGATACCAGTACCACATTATATTCGTCAGGATGGATGCTTAATAACTTTTGTAAATTAAATTTGTAAAAAATTTACTTTAATTTTATTATTATTAGTTTTTTAAATTTAATATAATTTTTTTGTTTTGTTTTATTTTAATTTATTTTATTTTATTTTGTATGGATATTATGGAATGCGGTGGAAATGCGGTCACTAAGACGCTTGTGTGGAAAATCTTTGGTCGATAGAGTGAGGAATGAACAAATTAGAAGTGAATGCAATGCTGGCTGTAGCGTGGTAGATAGAATAAAGAAAGGAGTGCTGAGATGGTTTGGTCATGTGGAATGTATGAACGAGGAAAGGATGGTTAAGAAAATATATGAGGCGAGTGTTGAAGGCAACAGGAACAGAGGGCGTCCGCGAAAGACCTGGCACGATCAGGTACTACAAGTATTTTAGGATGGCCCTGTTAAAAACCGCAACAACCGTAGAACGTGTATGAGAAGATGTATGAATGTGGCCGAAGCAAAAGTGGTGTGCCAGGATAGAAGAGTGTGGCGTTCAATCCTCTCTGCCTACCCTTGCGGGGAAACGGCGTGATGTTTAGTTAGTTAGTTAGTTAGTTAGTTATTTTATTTTTTTTTTGTTTTATTTTATTTGATTTTATTTTATTTATTTTTATTTATTTCTATTTTTTTATTTCATTTTGTTTCATTTCATTTAATATATATATTTTTAATTTCATTTAATTTTATTTTATTTTATTTCGTTTTGTTTTATTTTATTAATTATATTATATTTTATTTATATTTTATTTTAAGTTATTATTTTATTTTATTTTATTTTAAATTTTTATATACATTGAAATTTTATTACAATGTCCACGTCCAATTGTTATTAGCGAAACGCATCACAAAGACAAGACAATGAAGCAAAGAAAATCAAATGTGAAACCTCACCGAGAATTGACCTATCTCCACTTTCCATTTCCATCTCGTCTATTTACAATATTCATTATCCCGTATAATTATAATTTATAAATGATTCCGAAAGCAAAAATTATGCCAATACTAATCGAACAATATTATAAGGCTCGCAATAAAAATAATATTTAATGGAGCTCTGAGTGAAAGGTTATTTTTTATTACATTGTATTACGATAGAATATACATATATGTATTGTAATTAAATCTTGAGAACTGGCGCATTGAATCAAGATCATTACAAACCTACTTAATTTTTTTTATATTTACACTCATAGGGGTGATGAAGGCTAAATCGTTGTAACCGGCGTTTTCAATATTTTACTGTAAACTTTATTGATAGAATGCGGCAAATGATAAGAATAGAAACAGCAACTTGATCGATCGTATAAGTCTCACACTCAACGCTCAGTCAGGATTTCCTCATTTTGTTGTCTTCCACGGGCTCTTCTGATGACTTTTTTTATCGGCCGACAGTCCTGGTGTGATATTCATAGGTAAAAATATTATATGATAATAATTATGGGAATAACGTCCTACAGAGAACACTTTTAATGGGAAAAGAAATAATAAAAAATGTAGTGCGGCATTTCCTACCACAGTACATAAACCATCAATCTAGGCCATACACATACGTGGCAAGAATGCCGCGTAAGCAAATCGAGGCACAAGCAGGGTACACGAGCCGTCTATACAGGTCATTGCACCGTCAGCAATTCCGACGATTCATTCAATCCTCACACGAAGCTAGACTTCAAGAAAGTTATTTGTTCGCCCAACAATATAAAGCAGCCAATGCCCTATACGGGCATGTCAATCCCCCACTGACCCCCGGCGTAGGTCGGAGACTCTAGTCCATCGAGTATCTATCATTGTCTTTGTAATCGGTCTTATGTATAAAATGTAACTGTTTTATCGAGAGAATAAAATCATCAAGCATTCTGCGAATTTGGAGATTTCCCGTCACAAAACGGGTGGTGACCCCAAAAGCAGCTTCTGCAAAGTACATCATACACCATCCTCAACCAAAAACCCCCAAAGTAGATAATAAAGATTTGTGGTATAAATTAACATTCTTTGCGAGATACAAATCACCGCGCAGGTTCCATGGTCAAAAAAGTGTATCACGTGAAACTTAAGAGTCCTTGGCGTAAACGAGCATCGCAAATTTGGTTTACGATAAGCATGTTCACTGTGTATATGAAAATTTCACTTTTAAACTGAGTCTGATAATAAAATTACTTAGGTCAACAGCATAATTTGCAGCAATTTAACTGTCATCTCTCGACATAAATATATCATATTAAAACAGGCATTTTGTTGCGTATTACACATCGGTTGACGCCATAAATCATATTTAATACCATTTTTATGATGTTTGCCCCAGTGGCCATAAAATAAAGTAATTTTCTGCGTATTTATCAATTTTTCAACCAGCCGAAATTATTTGACCATTTTGCATAGTTTCCTGTAAGTTACCTTATAAATACAGTTTACAAAACTCATGATTGTTATGTTTCTATCGCGACCGTTTCGATTTTGACATCAATTATGTTTATTGAGTTTTCATTTTCATTTATTTTACATGAAAAACTATTTAGGTAGGGGGTGTCCCCCCAGTATGGGACACTGAAGGTTTTTAATAAAATAAATAATTCAATAATAATGTTTTATTTAGATACTTAATATTTTTAGTTAAACAATCATAATAGACATTCAAATAAATCAACAAGGACAAATATTATTATTTTTAACCACTCAAAAACGAATCAATCATTGGCTTAGTTTTTGGTTTTATTCAAATTTGGCACCTACGTTGTACCGAACAAGTACAAATTCGAACCCTGAAGACCGGACAGGACCGGGCACATGAAGGTTTAATGAAATTTAAAGTCACACAATAATCTTTCATCAGTTTATATAATGAACACCTTAAGACACAAAATTATAATAAACATCCAATTAAATAAACAAAAGTAGGTAAAAATATAAATGAAATGTTTTCTTATATATTAAAAGAAACACATTTTTATTGTGAAGTTGCAATTTCAGAACAAAGTTAATGTTAATCACTTAAAAAGAGACTACATATAAGGTTGAAAAATTTTCGTTAACTTACCAGAGTGCCATGGCGAAATTGGATAACGCGCCATTCCCGGATAGAATTGAAGGTCCGTGGTTCGAGTCCCGGTGGCCTTTAAAATATTTTTTCGTTAATTTGATTTTTTCTGTATGTCTTTTATAATTGATTAATAGAAATGTTTTTTAACTACAAAAACCTTGACTGAGTTTTTAAGAAAATAATAATTAATATTTGAAAATAAATTTTTTTAAAGAATTTTTTTTTCGAATTCAAAAAAAAAAAACTTATTAATTAATATATTCAATATTCCTTAGGAACAGACATGTAAAAGTGCCGTCAGTTTTGACGGGTTACAGCCAAACCCCAAACTTGACTCAAGAAGATAACTCACGCGTAATGTGACATCCACAAAGGCTAAACAAAGAGAATCTACGTGTATGGCCGAAGTGACAAAAGACGTGTCCGTTTCGAGCTGACCGGTGATGAGATGACAATTCTTCTATTGTCATCTCGTCTGACGTCAGTTTCACGGTGGCTGCGGTCCAATTCTGTCGCGCACAATAATGTCCAACGTCAAGACCCTGTGCGGTACGTGTTCGAAACCTTGCTAACATTATTGCATATTTATCTAACATTCTCGAATATCCGACCCATTTACGATTCTCTACATTTTAATCTGTGATTCCGTGTTCCAGTGTTTTTCAATCTTAGGGTACGAACATGCCGAAGATGCTTCACTGCGATACTTCGCGGTCGCGGTTTCAGCTCGCTACCTCGATGTCGATGCTTGCTATTTACATGGATGGCGGTGCGAACATGTCGGTTCAGTCGCACTTCGATGTCGATACTCGCTATTTCTACATTATTATCAATTATTATTTATCGTAAAAAATCGAACGGAAGTGGCACTATGTAGAATCACCAAGTGAAAACAATGAACTGATGGTAGGTAATGTTTATTTTACAGTTTAAAAGATACCTACAGCGATCGTGACATGAACAATACGGGATTAATGATAATGACAGCTCCATTTGTTTTTACATCGCGGTCGACGGCGAGCAGCGATGTGATCTGGCTCGTGATTGGACAAATTCGCAAGGCTGAGGCGAATATAACCAATCACGAGCCAGATCACATACATCGCTGTTCGCGGTCGACCGCGATGTGAATACAAAACATTTTGTTTTCACGAAAGCATCAAGGTAAACCTCTATGTAGGCCGCGATGTATCGCAGTGAGGTACTTTCGGCATGTGCGTGCGTATCTACTAGCATGTGTTTGTTTTACATTGAGATGGCATCGAAGTAGCGAGCTAAACCGCGACCGCGAGGTATCGCAGTGAAGCATCTTCGGCAGGTTCGTACCCTTACCACCACAGTTAACATATGTGCTTAACGCACCCGCGAAGGCAGTGCATGGAAAATTATTATTGCAGTGGCTGAGTAGCGGTCGAGTCCGGCAGTCATGCCAAGCATCGAACCCCTTCTCCTTCGCGTTAGCGCACTCACTGTATTCATGGGGATGACAAATTTTCAAAAATTGATGGCTATAGCGTAATTGTATCAAATATGTATAAAAATTTGATAGATGTATGGTTTGATCTTGAGTGGAGTTTGTGAACTTGTGATGTGTAAAGTGATCACAATACCTATATTCCTATTATTAATATTTAAAGCCCCCTCTCACTCTCTCCCGTTAGATTCCTGATTGTTCTGTAGGCTAGTTAGTGCATGCTTGTCTCTGACAAGATTAATTAATATTGGTGAAAGCTTAATAATACTATGGTTGTGGTGTATAGTGTTGTGAATATTATAGTGTAGTGTTGATCCTGACGAAGAGACGGATACGTCTCGAAACCGGTAGACCTTAAATCTGGTAGTGGTTTTATCTAAATTAACCAACATTCTGTTACCTATATTCCTGCGTACATCTTTATTCTTAGATACCAGTACTTTTAATTTACGCAGTTCTATGAGCATGTTATGGTTGGTCGCGGAAACATTATGACATCTCAATGCTTCTGTTTACACATCAAAAGTCTTAATCCGTCTTTGCGTACAAATGTGTTTTCGTGGTTGTCCAATGATCTTCTACTTTTCGAGATTTCAATATTTTTTTAAGAGTTAAATCTCAGTTAACAATCACCTTTATCTCCCGCAACGTTTGACTCCAACCCTCCTTGTCCTCAGCCGCTGTCCTCCAATTTGTCACCTGGAGTAGTTACCCTGTATTCCTTCTCACTTCATACTCCCATCTCAGCCTAGACTTTCCAACTCTTCTCCATCCACCTGGGTGTCAGATAATTAATTTTGTAGGGACGCACGGGTCTGGCATTACTCGCTCATGTCCAGCCTACTCAACCTGAGGACTTTTATATGTGTTTATATGCTAGATGCTTGATATGTATTACATACTTAATTTTTGTGGTGAAGGCGCCACTCATTCCTCTCCTTCACCGGTCCGCTTTTCTTTCAAATGTGTGCAGTATTTCAGCCATCTAAACTGTCAGTACTAATGCCTCACATCCATATGTCAGTATAATTCTAATATAATCTGGTGTATGGTTTTTCTGTGGACAATTTGTGATTTGTATAATGACAACTGGCAACATAAAAATTAGTCTTATTGTGTTGTGACTCTTGTTCTGATTTCTGCTGGATCCTCATTATTCTCTGTTAAACTGCAGCCAAGCACTTTGAAGAAATAACCATCTTTGTATTAGACTCTACCTCTTATTTCATCGATACAACCAGATGCAAACACCAATTTACAGAAGACTTTTAAAAATATACTGAATTGAAAATAATACCTTCCTAATTACTCTTTCGATTTAACAATTCTGCAACGCAGTATTGGGTCAAGCATGCACAAACTTGTTGATTCAGTGAGAATGTCAAAAAGTCGCTACAGGGTTACAAACGAAAATTGATGTGCGTACGAAAGGAAACATAAATCCTAAAAACAATAAGCATCTAGATAATATTTTGGCCATATCATGAGGCATCCAAAAAAGTGCCAGATTATTCCAGGCCATCGCAAAGTTGCAGTCAGAAGAGCTGCTGGAAGACGAAGAACATCCCAGGTGAAATAATAATATGTGGCAATGTTTGGGGAAATCCAATATAATCGCTAACGTTCTATAAAATCGGACAGTACCAGAAACACATGAGCTAATTTGTTTAATTTTACATTCTAGTGAAATTTGTCGTTTCATTAGAAGGACACTAACGAAACATTTTAAAAACCACTGTTATACGCACTGGTGACGACTGAATCATGTGGATAGAATGGCGGCAGGATAAATGAAATGACCAAGTGGAATAATTTCACTTTATTATCACGCGATATATCGGGCGATAATCAGATGCAAAGTGCATACACAGTGCAAGAGTGCAACTGCGATACAGTAACACGAGATTGTAACGTTAAGTGATTTCTGGATCTTATAAGTAAGTAGATTATCGTGTTTTTACATAGCTTTCAATAGAAATACTATCTAATTTAGAGTCTCATGACAATAAAAATTATAATATACGAAGCGCGTCATAGAAAACCCATTTTCTGATTTACGGTTTATTTGGATGTAGTGAAGTAAACATAATGTTTATTATATTCTCCCAGGTAAATAGTAAATTGTGGGATTCCCACATAGCAGCGCGTGTCGATTCCATTAGTTAAAAATAACAGTTTTTTTAAATTAGGATAAATTATAGTTGTCTCACAGAGACGAAGCTATTTATATAGAAACGTACATGAGAGTATTTTTATACTCACATATGACACAGGGCTCACAACCTTTATGAGCTGGCTCAAGTGATCACTCTACACAATTCACATTAATCGATTCCATCTTAAGAAAATTAATAAATTATTAAATTTTTGAAAGTTGTATATATGTACCAAATTGAATCCTTCTATATATTTGAAGGAACTATACTAAAGACTTCTGTATTCCTTCTCACGAAATAGTATACCTACACACATTTAGTAGCTAATAATGATACCTCTATATTTATAAAGTGGAATATTAGGCAATATTATTTTTAATCTAGGTATATATAATATTTTTTCGAATTAATTAGCATATACACTAGAATACACCTGAAAACCAATATTTTCAATTTCGTTACTCCTTTTGTAGAACAGTTTATATTTTTAACAATATTTTACATGTATGTGTGTACATGTATGTACATGTATTTTTTTATATTTATAGCGTTAATTTTGTGGTTGGACATAATTATTAATTAATTAAATAACTTTGTGTTGACCACTTATAGTAACTATACGTCTACCGGTTTTTTCATTTGCAGCGCTGTTCTACGGAATATTTCAAACTTACTGATAAAAAATATACTTTCCAGTCATTATTGAAGAGCTATATATACTATAACACAATACACAATAACTCCACAATGTCACTTGATATAGTTAGAATTAGCATTTGTTTTGTTTGCTTTATGTTACCGTGCAATACGGGCGTTGTCAATAAATATATACAATACGTTACCAAAATAAAAAAGCAAAAAAAAATCTCTTATATTACCTTCCAATTTTGCTCTGTATTTATGCTTGTATCCGCAATTTTTATTAATATAATTTTTAACGTAATTATTATTTTACCATTTAAACTATAAAAAAATAACTTTAGTCCGTGTGACGTTGTCTTTGACCGTTTAAATTTATTCAAAGTTTCACTTTAATAAAATAATAATACCGATTTTACGAACGAAAGATTTAGCAATAAATGTTGATAACATTATGTACTAAATTTAAAAATTATCGATCACTACCATCAATATTAAAATCATGCTTAGTCTTTATTTTAACAAACGGAATGCTATTCAAGGATGACTAATATAATTCCCTGATAATCAACCTCTGCGGTGAAATGTCATGACTGTAACATGTGAGTACGTGCTGTAATCACAATAAGGTAACGGTAAAAAGGGATCATTGGCAGCTATACATACGCACCTACATTATTTTTCAGAACAAACTTTGATAACATTGGCCAACATCAAAATATTTTCATTGAAAAAAAGACGGATATTTGATTTTATATTCAACTAGCTGTTCGTACCCAGCGTTGCACGAGTTAAGGATTAAGTTGAAAATAAATTTGTGAGGGTAAACAAAGGTTCGATTCGAATGGTATAGATTTGCATCAAACATATATCAGGGGAAGAGGTAACGGGGGAAATGTCACCAATGTTACCCGCCGAGTCCTAAAAAATAATTTTACAAATTTTGTGTCTGATCGTTCAAACAGTACAGATTTGCATCTAAAATATGTCAGGGGAGGGAAAGGGGTATAAAAATAGAGGGGAAACGTTTCCTATGTTGCCCGCCGAGTCTTAAAGAATAAGTTTCCAAAATTTTGAGTCCGATCGGTCAAACGGTACAGACTTGCATCGAAATTATGTCAGAGGGCAGGGAAGTGGTATGAGAATATGGGGGAAATGTTGCCTATGTTACCCGCCGGGTTTAAAAGCATAAGTATGCAAAATTTGAATCGAATCGGACAAACGGTGTGGATTTGTATAGAGAACAGACAGACAGACAGACATTGAGTTTTATAGGTATAGATATCGTGATACTGTCCTCAAGCTTGTTTGTAAAAATAACCCCTGAGTAAATACAATCATTCTTCCAGTATTGCCAGCGAGCCTGGTGCGTTCACGTTTATGTTCACGTTCAACGGAAGAGCACGATCTAATAAATCAGTCGAATAAACGAACTAATTCTTAACATGGACCTTCCGAAAATTAATTATGAGATGAATAACAGTGGACCCTACTTGAAAATAACTGAAGCTGTTACAAGAGCCAACATAGTTATGACTATTTATTTACTTTATGAAGTTCAGTTTACTGGTTCGCGCAATCTATATGAAAGAGGGAGGTAGAATCGAACTACTTCCGTCTCTCTTGGAAGCCAATACTTCGAAAGAGTACACAGATTTGCATACTCTGGATCTCAACAAATAATAATACTACAGAAGAGATTCAAAATAATGGAATAAGCTTGATTCTTTGATAATGGAAAAATTACGCCTTAAATCAGTGCCTATGGATCTACTGACTAAGAAGAATGAGTGTACACTAGATGTTTTTGGAAGGAAAATTTCGGGCCGGTTTTAAAAAATGTATTTTGGCATAGATGATACAACAATAATGAAAAAAGAAGAAAGCCGATAAGATGGTGGAAGAAATCCTTAGAGTTTCATGTTGCGACTTATCAACAAATAATTACAGGTTGGGTTGCGAACAGGACTATTACTTTTAGAGGCAAAGACAGAGGCCAAATGTTCATTGGTGTAGCTTAGAGAGGCCGCACGGGCGCGTTGCCCGTATCTTGCGCCTGATTGATAGAAATAATTGCTGCGTAACGAAATTCGCGGTAGCTTCCGACCACTAAGATAAGCGACACAATTTCAATTTAAATAGATGACTTGGGTAACTAGGCCTTATGAAGAGAATGACTAAAGAGCAATGATCCATGCAATTGCTAAACATAAGGCCAACAGAGTGTAGTAGCTCGAAGCTGCATTGTGTTTTGTTGTGAGTGCATTGACAATGCCTTCGTGAAATTCAGAACTGAAGAAAAATGGCTTTTATTGTATGAGGGAAATTCTTGAGAAGTTTTTACATTCTAGTATGATTGTGGCTATGTGGGTACTATTCCACATTTTTAAATGCTGTATAAAAGTACTATATTTAAGGAGCTAAACGTCACAAAATTTATAAAAGTGGGATGACTCCCACTTTTATAAATTTATAAAACTGGGAGTCATCCCACTTTTATAAATTGTGTCTTTAGGTAGCCGGGTCATGTATAGAGAATCACCGAGCATCAAGCACCTGCTGAACTCAAGGCCGATAAGGCGAAGGAGCTTAAGAAGGCCAAAATTAACCTTTTAACTGCCAGCCATATTTTCTATGGGGGACACCTATAGGCCAGACATTTTTCCGTAAAATAAAGTAAATAAAAAACAATAAAAATAGGCATAATATGATGAAAAAGTGTAAGAACTTACCAAAGAATTATGTTTTTCGAATTTATGACGGAGTTTTTTGAAGCAAAAGCAAAATAAATTCATTCCGCAAAATATACAACAGGGTTGTCACAATTTCACTTTTTTTGTTTTTTTTTACCTGTTTTTTAATGTTACACCTTTAATATCTTACTATTATGTAGTGAATTCTTCCTGCGTGTGGTATATTTCAAAATACGGTTCAACTCATAGCATTGAATGAATCAAAACATGAATCAAAATTGTCCTTTGAGGCACGAAAGGATCGCTATCCCAATGAAATAGTGGTCTAGGTACTATCGACGTCACTAGTAGAGGCAATATTTTCTATTTCGTCAGGCACATTATTTTCATTTTCATCCGGCTCAAAAAACTCTGGCAATTCGAATTCCACATCACTCTCATCAGATTCGGCGGTTTGTCCAACAATCTCATCATCATCATATGTCAGCCATTGTAATGTCACAAAAAGAAATATAAAAAATGTTTTATAAAAAAACAGAGAAACAAAAAATTCACGCGAATCTCGCGAAAAAAGATAAAAATGTGGTGTATATAGATCGCGGGCGCTGCGCCGCGTGGCTCGATGCGAGCGAGGTTTGTACCTGCTCGCCGCGAGCCGACGCGTCTTGTGCTACGAGTTGCCGCTCCGTATACACACACGCGCACGGCGTTTGCAATAAATAAATAAGTCCGTTGCCGCATGTATTATAACAAAAAATTAACACAATAATTTGAACACAACGTGTACAAAGAAAAAATTAATTTCATAGACACACTAGATAGATTTACTCACTCACATTGCACTATATACAGGAATACGGCGAAATAAACCCACTGATATTTTAAATAATCGTGAACAAAATCAAACTGAAGTACGGAAAAACAGAGAAACAAAAAATTCAGTTGAATCTCGCTAAAATAAAGATAAAAAAATAATTTTATAGACGCACAAGATTGTTATATTCACTCAAATTGCATTAAAAATACGAAAATGGCGAAAAAACCGACGAATATTGTCAATAATTGGGAACAAAATCAAGCCAAACGCGCAGTTTTAAATTGAAGTATTGCAGGATTCCCCGTTTCTCAGCCAAAAAACTTTGCAAGCGGCGACCCTAGCGAACTCTGAGAACTGTCAGATGGAACACTTTCATAAATCACTAATTTTACGAGATTTGGTGGTTTTAAAAATATGGTAACTGCTTAGGATCGTTGTCTATAGATGCCAGTACGATTTAAAATTGGTGACGTGTTAAAAATCGTTTGTTGTTGTGCGCATTTACATCGAAAAATTCCCGCGCGGTAACGCGGCACTGGCCTGACGGGACATGCAAAGTTTCGCGCGTTTACGCGGCAGTGGCACTGATCGGGTTAATATGCAGCGACAACGTCCTCAAAGACATTTCTGCCTTGGAGCTTTTGAACTGGTGCTGGCACTAAACCGAGATGAGTATAGGAAGACTCTTGGGAAGGCCACGACCCACCAGGGGTTGTAGAGCCAATAGTGATGATGATGATGAAACTTATTCAAAGAAATAGTCGAATAACTATTAATCTTCCTTTATATAAATTTCTATCCCGGACCGGTTAATGTGCTGGCCGCTGCATCCGACACTGCAGTCTGCTGTGACGTGTTTCCTTAGTGCAGAGATGCTTTGCATGTACGTAAAGAGACGTAAAGAAAATCAATATTATATGCATCGATGTAGAAATGATTGTTGCGGGTATTCTTTACATCACACATTTGCTGTACAAAGACGATCTTGATTGTGTTAGGTGTTTTCTTAACCGTTATCTTTTTAAGTGTGAATTAATTACATTTATCCGTTAAATCCGCAGCAATATCGGCACTTAGATATCGCCCACAGCAGAGAGTATTTAACCAGGAAGTCTCGCCATTGACAAGTAGTTTCGGTCCGACTTAGTGATACGAATAAACAATTCGCTTTGGGAAATTATTACAGGTATTAAAAAAGTATTATAAAAAATTCTTCATTTAAAAATTTGATAAATACGAAATTTGGTATTAAAAATAAATTTTCTTAGTATTTTTCATAGTTGTTAATGCTTTAGAATTTATTTTCATAAAAATTATTTGATTATATAACACTCCAATTTTTATACAACTGGCGTAGCACATGGATCCAAAAATGGTCCGCTTTTGAAATTTACATACAGTAAATATCTTCTACATACATCTCATGTATTTTTACGACGATTTGAACTAAATAGAACTCGATGGATAATGGGTGTCTCCAAGAAAACGTGAAGTCTAAATATTACTCATACAGTGGATTAAACTTGGTGTTTAAATTAAATTATTTAAAAAAATATTGATTTGATTTTAAAAATATGGTTTTCAAACATCAATTCAGTTTGATTTTAACATTAATACAGACTTGCGCAAGTAGCAATTTTCCATGTCCCAGAGCGTCTCTGGAACTCTCTGGGCATTTCCTTTGGGGAATAGAGATATAGTATTATAAAACCTGGAACAAGAGAAAACGTGAAAAAATAATCTTTATTTTTAAGGCCTGGAAACACAGATTTTACTCCTGATTAGCTCCTGTTTTTTTACTGAATTAGCTCCATATACAATGTCCACATTATAATTCATCTTGTACAGGAAATAAATTCTTAGATATATTAACAGAATAAAAAATATTTAGTTGCAGGGCTTCCATCATGAGGTTCCTTCTAACATTCCTGTGTGTGGCCATCGCTGGAGGGGCCATGGCGCACAAGAACACCTTCTACTGGGATGACAGATCGGTCATGGTCCATCTCTTCGAATGGAAGTGGAGTGATATCGCTGCTGAGTGCGAGCGATTCTTGGGTCCCAATGGATTCGGAGGTGTTCAGGTAGAAATGCAAGCTCAATTTATAGATAAGAACCAAAAAAATAACATCAAATCTAATGGTTATGCTATCATCACTTGCAATAATGTTGCGTCAAATACTAATCAGCGTATTGTAATTATCAGTAGTAAGTAAATAGAAATGTGATGGATCATCAAATATTTATATACATCTCATGTTAAATAATCAGGTTATTTTGTTGCGACTGGAGTAACACAAGGATGCAAAAATAGCCCGATTTTGAAATTTACACCGTATATATCTTTTTAAATTATATACATTTCTCGTATTTGTACACCCAGACAAATTCATTAACTCAAAATGTATGAAAGAAATGCCTACTTACCGAAAATCGGAAATACATAGAGAATTCAAAAAATCTCATATTACTTAATTATTTATAAATATAATGCATCTCGAGGAATAAATAAAATTATTATTAATAATCGCATGAGCACTTCTCTGATAAACTGCAACAAATAAATCAAAATTTACGTAATCACATTTATCATTAAAATTCCGAGAGAAAAATACCACGGACTTTATTCATAACAAAAAGATTTGGTAAGTTACTTTGACAACGACAACATTTTGGAAATCTATTGACAATATTAATATTTTCAGACCTCGCCGCCGACTGAGAATTTGCAGATTGGCAACCGACCTTGGTGGGAGAGGTACCAGCCCGTCTCCTATAAACTAGGAACCAGATCCGGTGATGAGAATGCCTTCAAAGACATGGTCAGCAGGTGCAACAAAGTTGGAGTAAGGTGAGAAATTAAAAAAAGTGTTTATTTAGTTGTAATACAAACTTTTTAAATGTAGAAATGCAAACATGGAATATCTTCGTCATTACTCCTTTAAAAATAAACTAAGCACTTACGCTATGAAAATATGACTAACATACTGATTGATCTCTTGAAATAGGCTAGAACCACCGACCACTGGATCGCTAGACGAAAGTCTAAGCCACCAAACCATCAACCTAACCTATTATTGCTTTTAAATGCTTAAAATATATTAGTCCGTTAATAAAAATGCCATAAAAAAGGAATTGAGTAGCATTGAAACAAATCGTTTCTTATACCGTAAAGTCAATTTTCTACCAATAGCATAAAATATTTTTTTATTGGCGGTTTTTAACTTCTGTAGTAATATAAAAAAACGGAAATTTCTTTACATGCATAAAACAAAGTTTTAATTTGTTAGTGAAATTTATAACCTGAAATATATTTAATTTAGTTTGTGTATACTTGGATACTCGTGTAGATAAATATCTAAAACATTGCATAACTCAATCAATATTCTAAATTAATTAAGTTCACTGATAAAACAAGTACATACCATACTTCGTCATAATCATTTCAGAATTAATTAAATTGTATTGTTTATATTTAATATGGAAGTGTTACAAATTACATAAGTTGTTTTTGTTTGTGTATGTATATTATATAAAGGGTCAATCATGTAAACATTGACATACGTCATAATGATGAAATTAAGATAAAGATATCTTAGAAACTCGAATGAAATACGAGTAACTCGGAAGGAAATACAAACTTACAATATTTTTAATAATCTTACAGATGTTCAAACTTATTTACGATTACTATTGTCGTGTTAAATGATTACGTTACGATTGGTACAAAGACGCCACTAAAAAGATTAAAAATTTATCATAATCTTTATTGTTTTAAATTAATAATTGTGTCAGCATGAAAACATGTTATATAAAAATAGGCACTTATACTGTGAAAATAAGATTAATTTCAATAGTTTACACAATTCCAACTGTTATAATTTGTTGCCAAAATACAAAACCCAGTATCGTTAGCTTTTAGTTAGATTTTTCGTTAGATTTTAGATTAATTTCAGCCGATTGAAAGGATTTCGTTGTAAAGTTTCTCGGTGGATTAAATATTAAAATTGGAAACATAATCTACGCTGCTTTATCCCCGCAGGATCTTCCCTGATGTCGTATTCAACCACATGTCTGGTGGAGGTGGTGGATGGGGAACTGCTGGCTCTCAGACCAGCTCAGGGTCGAGGAACTACCCCTCTGTACCATACGGAGTTAACGACTTCAACAAGCCTATCTGCACCATTAATAACTACAACGATCCCAATCAGGTTAATATATACATTGAGTATTTAATCAGAAATATTGGAAAATCAGAAATGCGTGAATTTTTCTAAAACATGCTGGTTTTCGTCTAGATGTTTATTGCAGTGACAATAAAACATATGACAATGATCTCGATACAATAAAAAGCGAGCACTCTAGGGTGCACGACCTTATAAACGCATTCTCTCTCACACAATCTCTGTCTCTTTCATTCATCGCGACATACGTTCCTCAGATTTATTATAATAATTACAATATTGCCAATTATTTAATATTCTAGGTCCGTAACTGCGAGCTCGTCGGGCTCCATGATTTGAACCAGGGTTCTGAATACGTCAGAGGAAAGATTGTCGACTTCTTGAACAACATGATCAACATTGGTGTTGCTGGATTCAGGTACGATACTTCTTTTCTTTTATTTTAAAAAGTACATTTCTCTATCATTGTACCTCTCTAAATTGATCTTCGTTTATAGATCTTTTACATCATTGTAGCTTCAAAATCCTAACTAAATAACTCGTGGATGTTTCTTTCGACCATCCTTTTTACCTTTTGTAACTTTGAGTTTACAAATGTGTTGTGCCAGGGGTTATTTTTTTCAGTTTTTCTATCATTTTGCAACTAATTGGCATCATTCTTCTCGAACATCACAATTCAAAAGTTTTTGATCTCACTTTAGTATTAGTTTTCTCAAAGATATGGTTTACACAAGCGTTATTTTGATTTTATTAATTTCAAATAATAGAGTGGACGCAGCCAAACACATGTGGCCTGGAGATTTGAAGATCATTTACGGAAGGCTGAACAATCTCAACACTCAATACTTCCCGGCTGGTTCCCGTCCGTACATCGTCCAGGAAGTCATTGATCTTGGTGGTGAAGCCATCTCCAAATATGAATACAGCCCGTTGGCTGCCGTCACTGAATTCAAGGTAAACAAAAGCATTAGTTACTACTGCCTACGATTATTTTATGGCTCCGTTAAAATATCATCTAAAAATGTATTTCATATTTACCACAACAGTTCAGCGCGGAGATTGGAAACTTATTCAGGAAGAACAATGCTCTGAAGTACATGGTGAACTGGGGACCCGCATGGGGGATGCTTCCTCAGGGAGACAGTCTGGTCTTCGTCGACAACCACGATAACCAGAGGGGCCACGGAGCCGGTGGAGCCAGCATCCTCACTTACAAGCAGTCAAAGCAGTACAAGGTTAGTACCGCTTTATCTGAAACTTCGGTCAAAGATTTCGGGTTAGTTATTAGATAACCCGCGATTGTGACTATCATTGTTACAATCAACTTAAATAATCATTAGTTACAACAAAATTGGTAGAACAGGAAAAAACAGAAATACAGAAAATTAACATCAAATAGAAAAGTTCGCAGTAAATTGATGAGAAAAATGAGGCCTTACGAACATCCTTTGAATTCGAAAATAGAAACAATTTATTTAAATTGACAATACTTCTCAAAAATCCAACATCATTTATTATCATGAGAAGATTTGTCATAATTAATGTTTAAGAGATATTACAGTAATATTAATCAATGCAAAGGATATATAACTAAAGATTGGGAGATTTGAGAACCATCACTTCATAAACACTATCCGTGAAACTTTTGATAGTGCGTCGGTGTATAGCCAAAAGTGCATTGAATCAATCTACCTCTTTCTGTATTTTACTATTCCAACTATGTATCATTATTTACTGTAAAAAATGTCTTTTTTTACTTGTAAATCTGTAAAAAAAAACTTTTACAATCAACTGTCTAGTCAATTTTAAAAGCCAATATTTCCGTCATCTTTTCATAATATATTTTTGTAAAGTACACGTATTTTTGTAAATTGCTCTCTCAGATAGAATAAGGAGACTCTTTTCATATCATTCATTGTTTAGTTTCGTTGTATCAGATACTAAATATAAAAATCAAATCAAATTCTAAACAACTCGGACATATCCATTCTACTCTAATCCTTAAGATTTTCCTGATGTGGTAGTTCTATATTTTAGGGAGCCGTTGCCTTCACCCTGGCTCACCCTTACGGAGAGCCACGCATCATGAGCAGTTTCGCCTTCGACAATACTGACCAGGGACCACCTCAAGACGGCAATGGTAACATCATTGGAGCTTCTATCAACGCTGTAAGTAGTGTACTTTATATTCGATCAAACTAATTCATAAATTCACCTAATTAATATAATAATACAGACCAATAAGTAGTCCTGTTGGATACTGGCAAGATAGGCCTGCAAGAGACAGACGATTACTTAGCGGACTGGACCAATGAAGGATGGAGCTCTACTGCCGACTGCGGTCATGGATTTCTATCATGGTCATAGAGTCCTATAAGACCGCTATAAAAGAAGAATACTATGAAATTAAACACCTTAGATCAATCGATCAACCCAGTTGACTAATTTTGATCAGAATTTAAACCATACCAATCGTAGCTTAGTTCATTTTTCAAGAGGAGATGGAGGTAGTTTGGAGAAGCCAGTGGTTACTAAAATGTGGGAAGATAAATCACCTATCATAAATGAGATGGATTGATCGAGATTTAAAAGTGATCAGAACTTCAATGAAAGGAGAAGACCAAAGCCACTAGAATTTTAGGGGTTTATTAAACAAAATTTATTAATTTCTAGGATGGTACTTGTGGAAACGGCTGGGTGTGTGAACACAGATGGCGCCAGATCACCAACATGGTTGGCTTCAGAAATGCGGCCAAGGGAACTGGACTCAATAACTGGTGGGACAACGGTAGCAACCAGATTGCTTTCTGCAGAGGTGGAAAGGGATTCATCGCTTTCAACAATGATGGTTATGACCTCAACCAAAGCCTCCAGGTAAAACCTTATCCACACCATATTCTGACAGATTAATCGTTTCATCGGAACAAGTAGTATGATATTTACATCAATGCTCATAATCACGCCAAAGTTTTGGATGTTTATTTTCGATTTCTTTGATGGCATTTGGTTTGCCCATAGGAGAGAATTTTCAAAAATTGACGCTGTGAAATTTAAAATAATAAAAAAAAACTATTCTGAATTAACTAACATTAAAAACATTAAATAAAATGTAACTTCGTATTCATATTATCATCTAAGCTGCTAGGAAATTTAGCATGTTTATAACATAGTTTTAAAGACAAAATTATTCTAAGAATTTTTCTATAAAAATTACATATTTTTCCAAAATGTCAGATAATCGATCTTTTTGTCAAACTTTTTAAAATTATTTGTAGCAGAAAATATTTTTAAACCTTTTTGCATGTTATTTGATTATTTTTAATTGTATGAATACAATCGTATTACCTTAAGACCGACATTTAATTAGAAAATGTGATCACTGAATAATTATTATCATCATCATTTTCTATTAACTGATGGAAGAAGGCCTCCCGAGTATCTCGCACTTTTCTCTGTGTACCGTTATTGACTGCCATGAATTTTCGTAGAGTTTAATGATGGCCTGTTGGCCCTTCGATTTCCTTCGTATACCACTGGATGACTGCTTTTTTGCAACCATTATTCATTGCTCATCTTTGTAGACAATATTTTGTTTAACATGTCTAAATATTAAAAAGCTTCTAAGTTGTGTAGCTCGTTGCATTTGAAGTTCAGATACTTGCCTAGCAGAAATACAGTTATCGCGAGTTCGAGCCTCATGCTAGGCTAACGAGTTATTAGTATTTTTCATAACACAAGCGTTTTGCTTAGTTTAAAAATAGTAACAATTTTGATGCGACGTGTCTTCTATGTACTAGAACCTCCAAATATTCGTGATTCTAAATATTCGAAGACGATTACTTAATGATAATATATTCTAATGTATTCGTAAAATTTTTAAGAAAGGAATAATTTACCTCGGATGATAAATACATTCTATATATATAAAAAAAAACAAAATAATTGTAGAGAATTAATTTTTTATAATTTTTAAAAATAAGTGTTCTAAAAAAAATGTATTGAAAAATAATGTTGAATTTAGAAATAAAAATAAAAAAAAACAGTATTTTCGTCGGCCCCCAGTATTTATGAAAGCTAAATACTAAAGGATAATAGAAAGGCGACTCCATCGTTGACAAAACAATGTATTTTAAGTGATTGTTGTCATAAAACTATAAAGATAAGCAGAAGGCATAAAAAAGCCAAATGCAAAAAATGTCCGACAAAGGCGTTTACATCTTTGATGTCCGACTTCCATACAGGCGATAGCGGTTCTACTGGAGAAAAAAAATCGTAAACCTGAGTCAATGAATGCTTGCATATGACTTTCAGGGTTCGTAAACATTTTTTTCTTTTAGGAAAATATTAAAAAATAATAATATAAATACGAGCGATTACTTTTTAAAGTATTCGAATAACGAATACTTAAAAACAGGCGAATATATTCGGGGTTCGAATATGCACTATGTATTTTTTAAACAATATGATTTTTTTTCAGACTTGCCTGCCTTCTGGGACATACTGTGATATAATTTCTGGATCCAAATCTGGAAGTGGGTGTACCGGGAAGACTGTCAATGTGGGTGGAGACGGCAAGGCCCAGATCTCCATCAAAACCGGAGACGGCGACATGGTCCTGGCCATCCATGTTGGTTCAAAGGTTGGTCTTCAGCATACACGTGTATTTAAATAGATTTTTGTAATTTTTAAAATTTTGAAAAATATTTTTTGAGTAATTACTAACACATTTTTAATTCATGTCATTTTAATGAACAATTTTATTTTTCAGTCACGCCTGCAGTAAGATTGTAAATGGAGAAAATGTGCACCACAGCACTTCATTTATATGGAATTTTAAATCACGATACTTTTATAATTAAATTTTTTTAATTTTAAAATTGTGCGTTAATGTTGAATGTAAATTTCGAGCCTTTTTTATATTTGATCATGTACATATATAATTTAAACTTTCTAAATACAAGAATAAAATATTTTTTAATATATATTTTTTTCTGATCCTCATTTCACATACATTCATTTACTCATCATATTCGACTATATACGTACTCATATATATATATAAAGACTTGGTCTGAATAACCCTATAGATACAAGGTGTATGTATATGAAGCTAGTCACTTTACAGGTAGATTTCTACTTATGGGTCTTAAATGTTCAAGTAATGCTGTCCTAACATCGGTAGTTATGGAGATCAACAACTTCAAAATTTGCATTTTATTTCAATATTTTTTTCTGTAAAATTTAAACTATCATGAAAGTAACTTTTATCAAATATTAAAAAAAAAATTGTTTTAATACAAGTCAAGTAAAGTTATTAAAACCTTACAAGATTTAAATTAACTATTATCGATCTGACTTAACTTGTTTTAAAGTGAATCAATTTTTATTCATCGATATAAGTAACTTTAATGATATTCCAATATTTTACAAAAGATTAACCATAAATATAAAAAAATGCAAATTTTGAAGTAGCATATCTCCATGATTATTGACTTTAGAACATTATCGCTTTAACCGTTATGACTAATAATTTTAGACTAATATAAGTTATGTACATACATAAATATACAATACACATAAATGTACATGTAAAATATACTTAAATGCAAAAATACATGTTATTAGAGCGTGCCGAAGACACTTTTAATTGAAATAATGGGCTTAGCCTTCACTTATAATGTTTTATTATCAGAGTATCATGTACCTGTTAATGTCTCTAATAAAAATAAAAATAAAAAATAATAAAAAAAAATGTAGGAATTTATTTACATGTTGTTGTAGACTAGTTTTGTTACACACTATATAATGTTTTATTTTATATGGAAATCAATCAGCTGGTTTTTAATAAGTTAACATCTGTGTGGCTAACAAATTTTTTTAACCAATTACATATTTTTTCTAAACAACCACAGACTAGTGAGAATGATAAAAATGGAAAAAAACTTAGGGGTTAGTGAAATAAAAAATAAAAATAAAACTCTAATAGTTTAATATCACAGTTTCCTAATTTCATTTTTAACCTAACCTAAACTAACCTTCACGCCGTTTCCCCGAAAGGGTAGGCAGAGAGGATAGAATGCCATCTTGTCACACTACTTTTGCTTCGGGTACATTCGTACGTCTTCTCATGCATGCTGTACGTTTGTTGAAGCTTTAGCAGTGCCATCCTCCAATACTTGTAGAATCCTGTTACCTTTCCTATGCCTGTTACCTTCAACACTTGCCCTATATATTTTCTTAACCATCCTTTCCTCGCTCATACGTTCTACATGACCAAACCATCTCAGCATTCCTTTCTTTATTTTGTCTACCACACTACAGCCAGCATTACATTCACTTCTAATTTGTCCATTCCTAGGATATATCTGTGAAATAAAAAAAGCTAAAAGTATAATGGTCTATGTCAATGTTTGTGATAGTAAAAAATACAATCTCCATAATGAGATAAAATACTGAGAAACTGTAATAATGTTAATAAAACCAGAATGGCGCAAGTCCCAATTGCGAGTACCACGAACTAGAGTTCTTCGAAACACTGAGAAAAGGCAAGTAAAAGCAAAGAGAAGCAAAAATAAATAATTAAGATACCAACAAATGTCATTGGCATATACAATGTCAGATAAAATAATGCGTCAGTATTTTAGATAAAATTTTTGAATACTTAAACTGATTGTGTAAAATTAATTAATGATTATTGTATTGTCATCAGGAATACGTCTCCCTGCCAAATTTCAGAGAGATTTTTGGTCAGGAAGCTGGTCATATATTGATTACAAGATTTCCCGCTGACAGAACAGTAAAACTAAATAAATGCACGTAAAAAGAGAAACTATTGAAAAGTACAGTCATAGAGGTTGTAACGAAACTTAAAGATTAAAGAATATCCAACAACTGATATAATCAATCTTTCTATATGTGTAAAATAGGACATGCATTACCGATTTTCAGTTAACCATTGTATCGGTAAATATAGCTTAATTCCAATATCGAATAACCGGTACATAAATTTCTGAGTACCGGTAATTTCGGTAAAATTTTCACTTTTTACTCCCTTTATATTATCTCGTGGCGTCCGCTTGCTTGCCGTCTTGCCGTCAATAAAAACTTTGGATCGATTTTTGACCCTTTTCCCGTGATCCAATCGAGCTGAAACTTTCCTAGCAGACTCGTGGCGACGATCAAAAAATCTGTCAAATTTTCGTTAAAAAAAATAATAATTATAGTATAATTTTGGATTTTTAGAAATTTTAATGGTTTTTTCAAATTGGAATTATTACAAAAGTTTGATTGCTAACAACAGCGCGGTAGTCTGATAACGTCACGGAATATTTAACATTTGAATTACTCCGTCGGTAGGTATAATAATATATATGACAATTGGTTCACAGATGACAGCACACTTCGGTTTTTTAGGAAGAAATCGAATAATAAAGAGATATTTTTAGAGTTTTTTGACAAAGATATTTGTCTAGACATGTTTCATTTTCGGTCAATCAATTATTTAATTACATGATGGTAAACATATTACAAAGAAAGGGAGTAAAATAAAAACTTGGTTTTTGTGGGTTAGTTTTTTCGTGTATTAATTAATAATACTTTTAAACTTCGAAATCATGTGGTGATATATATTTGCAGATGGCAGAAATGGTTGAGTTTTTTGTTGTATGTTACCCGTAATTTCGTGTAATTTTTTCCTAGTATAATGCGCGCACGTGCATTGGGTACCCGAGAATAACCATTGCAAAAATCACAAGGTCAAGTACGTTTCAAGTACTTACGGTATTTTATGGATTATAATGATTATTATTCATTCCTTGGCAGCTATTCTGTCTTCTGAAAATACTTATTAATGTCCTCTGAAGTTTTGTTGCACTATACATTGCAAGATCATCAATTGTTATAACAGTGGTATCCGAATCTGCGGAACAAGTTATTTTTAAATAATTTCAATATTTGTTTATGTAACTGTACTGCGTATTATTTTAAAAGTAGTAAATAGTTCGTATTGATTCGTAACAAACAAATCGAATTAATATGACCCCTATAAAAATATCTATATAACTCAATGTCTGTCGGTCTACACTGACAGATCTAACCCAAATTTTATATACTTATTCTTTAGGACCCGGCGGAAGACAAAGATCATTATTTTTCCCCCTTTTCTCTACCCCCTTCTAGCTATATACTCTCTATACAAATCTACACCGCTCCAAACGACGAGATAATATTACACGACTTGAACTATCTCTTAAATAAACCACAACTTCCACATATGTACATATGTATGAAGACTACATTTGAACCAAGATACTTAAAAATCTAAAAAATAATAAATTAAGCGTTGTTTCGTTAACAGAGTGGAAGTTCATGATTAACACAATGATTTATACACAACGTTTTATTTGAGTTATATAAGCCTAAGCGCTTTCGATGGACACAACCATCATCTTCAGAGGCAATTTTAGAACTAATTGTAAATCAATATGGCCGACAAATAGAAAGTAAAGGGATGACGAGGAGTGAGGGGGAGGAGCAAGGGTAGTTATTTATTGACATATACAACAGTATTTAATTTTTTCATACAATAATATCTAGTTATTTTAACATTGGGGATGACGCAGGTATTTGAATGTTTATTAGGTTATTTTTATTTTTGATTGCTTTATTAATTTCTAGTATTTCTAGAGCATCCAGTTTACGACCCTTCGCCTCTAGATGTAGGACCCTAACATTATTTTGGTCAAACAAGTGATCATGTTCAATACAGTGGTCCGCCATCTCATAGTATCCGGATAGTCCACTAACCTAACCTAACCTAACCTAACCTAACCTAACCTAACCTAACCTAACCTAACCTAACCTAACCTAACCTAACATTATTTTGGTCAAACAAGTGATCATGTTCAATACAGTGGTCCGCCATCTCAGAGTATCCGGATAGTCCTCTGAATGCTCTTAGATGTTATTTTATTCTTGTGCCTATATCTCTACCACATTGCCCGATATACATAGCATCACAATCATTAAAATAAGTACTATTGTATGTAAAAATTAATTACTGTTGTATATGTCAATAAATAACTACCCAGATGGCGGACCACTGTATTGAACATGATCACTTGTTTGACCAAAATAAGGTTAGGGTCCTACATCTAGAGGCGAAGGGTCGTAAACTGGATGCTCTAGAAATACTAGAAATTAATAAAGCAATCAAAAATAAAAATAACCTAATAAACATTCAAATACCTGCGTCATCCCCAATGTTAAAATAACTAGATATTATTGTATGAAAAAATTAATTACTGTTGTATATGTCAATAAATAACTACCCTTGCTCCTCCCCCTCACTCTCCGTCATCCCTTTACTTTCTATTTGTCGGCCATGTTGATTTACAATTAGTTATAATATTGCCTCTGAAGATGATGGTTGTGTCCATCGAAAGCGCTTAGGCTTACATAACTCAAATTAGTGGAATAAAACGTTGTGTATAAATCATTGTGTTTACCTAAAAAATATTGAATTAGATCGTTACAACGATATCTAAAGTTTTCCACTCCTAGTATGCACTCCGCGAAAATACCTTATTATTACTGACACACTTAACTATAGTTCTAAACGTTATTTCCGTTGTTTTGCATGTTATCTTTTGTATAAGTAATAGTAAATAAGTTTTTTAGCCAGTCAGTTGTTTTGTAATATAATTTTCTTGTGTGATGCGCCTTTGAGTATTCACTAAAACGGCGCTATAAATCGATATCAAATTATTATTATTTTTATTATTCCTTTACCTAGCGCCTCAAAATTACAACATTTTAGATTCCAACACAAAGCAAGTCGTTGAAAAAATAATATGAATTTCTGAGTAACCACGAGGAAGAATTTTTCAGTGCTTATGCAACAGAGTGGCTTGAAAGCGAATTCTCTTTTCTAACCTAATCTTTTAATGTGATTTTTTTTTATTGACAATATAATGTTGTTTCTATTTTACTACGATATATTTATACATATATATCTGGTTTCTAATTTATTTCATTTGCCTTATATTTTATACTATTTCTTTTGTTATGTTTTTATAACTTCAAATTGTAGAAAATACATTAAAATGTGAAGCGGTTTCGATAGAAAATGTGGGAAATCGACAAATTTTCTTCCCGTAAATAATGTCTGTGAACACAAAGAAAGCGAAATAATTTTGTTATAACATTATTCAATATTAATGAAAAAAAAATGTTTAATTGATTAATGTGGCAGTTACTTTGTGGTGCAACATGATTATTTTATATTATTGGTGGATTTGATTATTAAAAATATTTAATTATATTTACTATGTTATCTCATCTCGTCTCATCTTCTTCCCTTGTCCTATTCGGGTCGGGGACCCATCGCATCGACAAGGCGCCTCCATTCGTCCCAGTCTTGCGCTGATTGTGCGGCCTCCGTCCATTGTAGCCCCATCCTTTCCTCGCACAGTTTCTGGAGTTGCCTCGCCCAACTGTGTCTGGGGCGGCCCTCAGTATTTTCCTAGGAATTTTGCCATCAGACATTCTTAGTACGTGCCCAAGCCACCTCAGTTGCACTTTTCTATGGTTTTCTATTGGTTCAATGTTTAGATCTTCACGGATCGTCGAGTTTCTTATTCGATCCCATTTTGTAACCCCTGCCACTCCTCTCAAGTACTTCATTTCGGCCGCTTGGACTCTAGAGCAGTGGTTCCCAAAGTTAACAGGACCGGGACCCACCAAAAAAAAATTAAATTTTCGGGACCCGCCTCCTGCCTCACATTTTCCCAATTCATATTGTAAACTTTCAAATTTTTAATTACGAAAAATCTTAATATGTGATATGTTAATGGGAAGGATGAATTTGTTGCCTCTTTTTTTTCATAACAGCATTAGCGTTGACTTCAATTTTAGTCATTTTTAATCGCAGTGAATTCGATACGTCCTACTTCTTTCTGTATTTAGTCTTGTTGGGAATATTAGTAGGTCGATGGAATGAAAGAGCGATCTGTTGTTACCGTTTATTTCTTACCGGAGATAAGCTCCGGAAGCAAGTTAAAGTGTACAAGTAATATGTAATGTAATGACGAACAAAGAAATAGATGACGCGCGGAAGTCTGCCCGATCTTACGGCAGAAGCCCGACTCGTGTGGTGTCGCCAAGTCTCTAGCTCGACCCTTTTGTTTATAGCGCGGAGATTTTTATTATGTTAATATAAACAAAACTCTGGGTCGGGCGATAGGTACATGGCACAGGATTGAACAGGTACCGCTACAGTCTTAATAGAAACCATGGCAAAAAATTCCACTTCACATTAGTATGAGTTAGTGAAGGGAAGGAGGACTTTCATGGCTTCGTCAGACAAGCAGGGATAAGTGTCAGCAACTGAAAGCCAGAATTTTGCTAATTGCTTGCAATTAAAAGTATTTTTCAGCGTCGTGTCTTCTGATAAATCAATAAGCTCTTCACTTGCTTTTGTTGACATTTCAGTCGGCGTGTTGTCTCGAAATGGATTTTAAATCCAGTTTATACTGTTGAACTTTTTCATCTCTTCTTCGAAGTTGGTGTTATTTTTCAACTCTGTTAAATGAGTGAAAATTGCAGACACTACATTGATATCTGGATGCACTTCGTTGTCTATAATAAACACGACACGACCCGGACGAGACGTGTTGCGCGACCCACCCGCGGGTCGCTCGCGACCCGCCAGTGGGTCGCGACCCATAGTTTGGGAAACACTGCTCTAGAGCGTGTTCGTTCGTTTAGCATCCATATCTGGTGACTGTACGTAATATTCCATCCTCAGCTTCGATGCTTTAGGTTTGGTCATGGTGCCAAACTGTTTTCGCTCGAGATCGCGCTGTCACATTTTTAGGACGAATTCATTACCGGCGGGAGCAGCTGACCACCCTCTGGCGGCGCGTGCACGAACTGCTATGTTATCTCTACTTGAATTTTTAAAAATTATTTCATTTTTTCACCGCTAGTCTCGAGAAAATCAGAATTTCTCATCGACAGATGAAGTATCAAATCAACTTATTTTTAAACGAAGAATTTTTGTAATAAATGTGTTCAAATTTAAACAAGTAAGTTAAAAATAACAATAATGGGTACTGAAGAAATGAGCCACCCTTATAACAGTTACTTCGGCTCATTTTTTCATAATTTATTTTTAACTTAATTATTTAAATTTGAACAGAATCATTGTTAAAATTCTTTATTTATAATTAATTATTTTATTTTATTAATTATTTTTAATTAAACTTTATAATACACACACACTGAGTTATTGTTATCACTACATTCTCATCATCAGGTGTAGTTAAGAACAAATACAGAAATTTCTACATTCGAGTAGAGCAGCAGATCGCGTAACGGGGAGGATTTTTTTTGGTCGTTAGAGGGAACAAACTTAGGATCGGGGACGTGTTTTAAATTTGTTTTCATATTAGTTCCTATTAAGTTACTCAACTCTCTTATGTTTACTTTTGTTTTTAATTTATATATATTTATAATTTTAATTTTTAGTTAAAGTTGCATTCTAATGAAAGGAATATTGGCCCCGAAACATGTTGAATAATCTATAAATAGTGGTTTTAAACAAAATATTTTATTTTTATCAATAAATTATATTATTTGACAAATTACAATACCAAAACCCCCTAATCAGTGCTTCTCTGACTGAGATGCTTTGCGTGTTTGTAAAGATATCGATGTAAAGCAAATTTGAGATTCTGTACATCACACATTTGCTGTACAAAGATGATCTTGATTGCATTTGGGGTTTTCTTTGCTGTTATCTCTTTTAAAGTGTCAATTGATTGTGTTTATCTGTTAAGCTCACCACCAGAGATAGCGACCACCGAAAAGGGTATATAACCACGAAATTTCGCTATGGAAGAGTAGTTCTGTGGTGCTCACTACTGAGAAGTAATTCAGGTATACTTTATTTACTATTTAAAAGTTTCAAAAATTTGTTCAGTGCATTAATTGAAAAAAATTAAAGTCGGTCACTTGATTTAAAATTAAAAATTCCGTTTTCAAATCAATATTGATTCATTATTTTGATTGAAATTAAGTTTGTTTTAAAATTAAATCTTTGGAGTTTGAGTTTTCTGGGCTATTCTGCCGCAGGTCTCCCAACTCTCCTGCCAACATTTCGTGATCCATTGCGAAATTCGTCGTCAGGGCTGATAAGCTCTGATGACGAAGCCAGCAACGGTTCTGAAACAGCAGCTAGAGAAGGAGTCATAAACACAATAGCCCCGACCTCAAATAGTTTTATTCTATCTTTTATTCTTTCTCATTGTATTTAAGCCATGTTTTTTCTTAATAATGATTTAATGCATCGTGTATTTATAGTTAATTTTTGTGTGCATGCTATATATGTATAGATATTAAGACATACATACATATATGTATGCATATAAATTAAATAAATACGAAAATCCAAATAATAAATCGTTTAATGAGATGATTTTGCTTTTATTTTGTTAAAACAATTGTTTCAAAGTAGGTTCTTTCTTTTTAAGTCAAGGAATTAAAATATTTTTAAATCGGTACTTTTTTCTTTACATATAATATATTACTACATTATTTATACTACTTAAAGAACAAACTTAAATTAAAAATATACAATATAGTTATAAATATATATATATATATATATATATAAGAACTATAATAATTTCCAGATGACCAAATGTTCAAAGATTTTTTATGAACTGTTTTAAGTTTTTTTATAAGTTGTAATATATGTTACAATATATAAACCTATACGTTTTATAATCGTGAACATTCTTTCTTACAAATTTATGAGTTCTGTAGGTTAAATTTAATTTATTGCGTGTGAAATACCGTAAAATATGTAAAATAATAACAAATAAACAAAACATTATATTCTTTCAAATGCATTTAATAAAGAAACGGTTTTCAAAGACAAAATTAAATTTGTTTTTAACACTTAGGTTTTTTGTGTTAATTCTTTCATTCTCATCTAGGAAAACTGTTTTTTTTTTTTTCTTGGATTTTATTTAATATAACTTGGATATAAGCGAACATACATATAATTTTTTAAATATATTCTTTTAAATTTTGCTACTGCTTCGGTATTCAATAAGATCTACATATTTTTACTATCCACATTTTATATTAATATCTTCAATTAATTTATCAATTTTATAGTTTTGTTATATTTTGTTTTATATTTATATTATTATGTTCTCACTATATTATCAGCTGCTCGCTCAGCACAAGTTTTCCTAGTGAGATGAGCGATTACTTTTCCTACCGGCATATATCGAGATTAAGATAAATAAATAAATAAAATAAAAATATATTTATTATATATAATAATATCATATTTATTTACCTCAAAGAAGTTAATAATACTAAACAATTCTTATGTCACAAAGATTTATAGAAATTTATACATTTCAAAATATTCTCTTGATATAATATTTATCTTATCACGTTCCAAATAATCTCTTAATATATCTATGTTTTATATTATATAAATATAATATAATAATTGCATTGGTGCAATTTATTTTTGAATGATGCTTCATTACGTATTATATTTATACTTATTTGTTTATATGATTACCTTAAACATCAACGGGCATACTTTTCCTGCAGCGGCATAACTAAAAATTTGGGGATGTAAAGGTGCTTATGTACACATGTACACATGCTTATTAGTGGCATGCCACTTAGTGGCATGCTCATAAATCAACCGGCGGTTGTATGGCTAAGTGGCATGCTCATTAGGGTACGAACATGCCAAAGATGCCTCACTGCGATACCTCGCGGTCGCGGTTTCAGCTCGCTATCTCGATGTCGATACTCGCTGTTTACATGGATGGAGGTGCGAACATGTCGGTTCAGTCGCACCTCGATGTCGATGCTCGCTATTTGTTGTGGTGATTTTTCTCCCGCTTATCCCACAAAGCAGGAATATTAAAAATCAAATCAATTAGCACCTCCTTATCCATAATTCAATTCACAGTATTTATCAAGTAAAAACAGTTTAAAAGATAACTATAGCGATCGTGACATGAGCAATACTGGATTAATGACAGATGACAGATCCATTTGTTTTTACATCGCGGTCGACAGCGAGCAGCGATGTGATCTGGATCGTGATTGGACAGATTCGCTAGGCTGAGGCGAATATGACCAATCACGAGCCAGAACACATCGCTGCTCGCGGTCGACCGCGATGTGAAAACAAAATATTTTGTTATCACTAGGGATGGGTCGTCGACGTATTTACCGTCGACGAAACGAGACCGTCCACGTCCATCCATCGACGAGACGATCAACTAGTTGAATTCGTCAACTAGTTGACGCGTCAACCTCGTTACGCGGACGTCGCGGACGTTTATCTAAACATCGGGACGATAGTCAACTGTCTACGGTTTGACGCGACGCTGCTCGACGGCACAACCGTTGGTTATTTTTATTACGTTAATTTTTAAATTTTAAAGAAGTTCGAAGGAATATAGTTTCGGGGAAAGTAAAACCGCTACTTGTGCTTATATGTAAAAAGAAATATTTTATTATTTATTTGTTTATAGGCTTTTACATATTGTTTTATATACTTCTTTCTATATATAATAAAGAAAGAAGTAGGTATACACAACAATATCAGGTGTAAGCAGTAAAATAT
>JADDOH010006136.1:0-66897 GCA_016648135.1 Agrypnia vestita | reverse complement strand
AGAAATTCAGTGACAATTAACAATAATGGTTCGATTTAAGAATAGGTTCGTAAAAATATAAACAAATCTATCTTATATATTTATCGAAAATAATATTTTTAACATAAAGTTTCATATTGTATCATTATTATATTTTCAATTATTTGGAGGGGTTTTTTTTTCATAACTCGAATTTGGAGCAGTGCAGATGTGTAAATTCTTAATATGATGTCAGACATTAGTAATTCTACGGCAATAACGATTAGTATGAGTTTTTAAACCAAAACATCATTTTATGATCAATTAAAGTCACTAGGCGAAGTTTGGGGATTATAACCAAACTTCGCCTAGTGCATAAAACATTGTGTTAAATAATCGTGTTAACTAATTTGAACCATAAAAACATTTCCATAAGGTTCGATTTCTAAGATATCTTCAATAGGCGAAGTTAGGCGCTCGTTTGAAGTTGTTTTCATACATTTCATAAACCTTGGGCAGGGTTGTGAAAATAACTAAAACTACCTACGTATTATAATATTTTATTTAAAAATTACATGTATGTATTACAAAAATGTATAATGATGCACATTCGTTTCAAATTGACCCCTATTAACAAAAATACCTAAACTACTTGACCACTTTAAAGATGGAGACTTCAACAGATTAAGAAATTACGAATTTAATGGGTTTTAAATCAAAAGTTAAGATTCCTCTGCGTCCCTATTTAGGCTCTGCCATAACCATCACAATTTCTGTTGTAAAAATTTGGGAAACGTCATCCACCGTTGGCCAATCAATTGGCCCAAAAATTTTAGTTTATAACATGCATCGCTTATTTTTTCAAGAACTTGTCGTATATAAAAACGTTTGCATTTGTTTACACAAAATTTTACTAACACGAAGGAATTGATTGTAAGGTTTTCATTTTTGTACTCCTCTAAAACCTGGCTAATTTCATTGGAACTTACATTAGGTTTTGACTCATGACTTGTAGTTTCTTCGGAAGATTTGTCCAGTGGAACAGACACATATTCATCATCATCGGATACTTCTAATAATGAATATCTACTAATAAATTTCTCAGATTCTGAAGAATCTGATGAACTATAATTCTTTTGTACAGATTTATAAGTTTGTTTTTCTATGTGTGCCTTCTTTATGATTACATCGGAAATTATTGTGACTTTATTAGGTCTTTAATGTTCCGGACTTGACCAGGGTTTTGAGTTTTTAGATGTTTCCGGTATATCTATTATATTAGATGAAGACTGCTGTGATTTGAATTTCAAATCATCATTGTGAGTAAAATCGTCAGTTGTGACAGACACTCCGGGTTGTACATTAAGTCTTTTGTTTCTAACTTTTTGACCGGATTCGGCGACCTGTTTTCTTTGAAATAATCTAAAAGTGATTTTTCTATAGAATATTCATTAGTTGGATTTAATAAAACATCGGTCTCAACAGTGAGATCGGCATTGAAATATCGTGTACTTATTTTTAATTTTTATTTTTTTTTATTTTTTTTTTTTAAATTTAATTTATAATTATACTTATAATTATTTTAATTTAATTTAATTAATCTCTATATACTGCCAATTTTTTTTATCTACTAATATTACATTACAGATATTTTGTAGTGGAAATAAATGTGCCTGGGAAATCAGAAAATGCACCATTACCTCTAAAACCATACTCATTTCACAATGCCATCATAAAGAAAGTACAACAGATGCACGGTGATTTTGGATCAGCAGCTATAAAAGCCGGCTTTACCACGAAATACTGCAACGAGAAAACAAAAATAGCATTTATCAAAGTTAGACATGGACCACATAGAATAGTGGCCAGCTCGTTGCCATTTGTCGATCAACTTGATGGAAAAAATATATTTCTAAGAACTTTATATGTGGGAGCAACAATGAAGCAATGCTTTAAATTTGTTCAAAGATATCAAAGAAAGTGTTTGATGGAAGCTTTCGCTACTCTGAAAACAGATGAAGAGAAGCAGGCATATAGAACTGCCGTTATGGATCTAACTATAGCTGACGATATTGAAATGACTTAGTTTATACTGATACTGAAAGTAAGGTTTGAGAATCATTACAAATAAATATATTTTTTTACCCTTTTGCATTTTTTATTACAAAAATCATAAAATCTCTTATGTACCAACAATTTTTATTCGCATCAATAAAAATAAATAAATTGTCCCTATTTTTTTTAAATGAAAGGCTATGAACAAAAATTATATATAAAATGTTATTTTTTTATCAAATGTTTTTTATCATCAAATTCTGCAGTGGTTTTCTTAGTTCCAAAGGGTTGCTCTACCTAATCTCTTTGACTGGTATCCCAGGTTCCCTTGCAGTATCCGTCATCCTGATGAGCAACTCTTATGATGAAATCTTAAACGTTGCCCAGAGAAGTCAAATACCCTGCATAATAGAATAGCCCATAAAAATTCTGCAAACAGATAATTCTGACTTGAGAACTTGTGAAGTTGCATGTAATGAATGTAAAAGTGATGCTTAAAATGATGAATGCATTTTTGACCCTTTGTACCAATGCATTGAAAATACTCTTCACCACATTACAAAATATAAAAAAATGTCAACTTTTTCTGAATCAAAAACTGACGTTAACCTTCCAGTGGTCGCACCCTCCGCCAAAGATAAACAGTCACGTGCGGTCTGCAATTCCACAATTTTATGTGGCTGGTTTGAGAAGAAGAATGAATATTTCATGACATTGTGTAGCACACAATGAAAAGAAGTATTTTATCTGTATAAATAATAATTAAAAATATATATTTATGCGTTATTTTTTTAATTTGTACTTAATAGTTAAACAGTCTATGAAAATTCAAATTTTTACTCATATGACACAAAACAACGTATTCAAATTCAAATTTTTACTCATATGACACAAAACAACGTAAATCAAAATCGTAAAACAAAATGAAATTTTATTTTCAAGTTTTAATCATTAATAGGCTTAGTATAATTATCATTGAGATCAGCAACCATATCATCAATGGCTTGCCGTGTTATAGGAACTTTAAAACCACATAATTTTTTTGCGTTTCTTCATGACGTTCTATGTATTAACTCAATTCTAATTAAAAAAAGGAAAACAAAATTTAAAAAGCTTGTAACATTTCTTTTAGGAATACTACGATAACCTACTTATCATCGATATCCATGCTATCGACTGGAGACACATATTCTCGGCATGTAAGAGTCACATGTGTTTTCCACATTTGAAGCAACTCTATTTTGTCTAGCGATTCTTTTTCCTATCACAATAGTTACACAGAGAACTTGATTCGAAGACGATGCTTCTTGAACATTTTCAGAAATGTTCAGGGTTTCTTCGATTCTCAGTTTAATTGTTTGAGAAAGAGTGGAAGAAGTATATCTGTTCCTCAATTGTCTTTCCATGAATGAATAAGCAATTTCTTCAATAAGATTTCTTCTTACAACCGTTTTTTCATTATTGTTTTCAAAAATCACTTGTGCATACACGGTTGCAATATTGATCATGGTTTAAATAAAATTATCGGCCACCTTCTCGTGTTTCGTTGGGTGTTGTATTCGCTGCCAAGTTTGTCCACTTTGTCGACTCCAGATTTTTTAGCATTATAATCTAGTATGATATCAGGTTTTCCTGATGATTCATCGACTTCATCATCTTGATGCATATTAAATAGCAACGAAACATTTTTACCTTTTTTTGGTGTATGAGACACTAATGTCATGTTGTTTTGGAATCCAAACATACATTAAATACTGACCTGAGTTTCAATTTGATTCCAAGAAATTTTCTAGTACGCAACCAGTCGTGTGCGGAATCTGAAACCGAAAACACAAATTAAGAAGCATGTGCGCTTGCGACGAATGTCACAGGTATACTGAGGGCAGTATATTATATAGAATATCACAGAAATGCAACCGTCTATTCATAGATTACGTAAAATTACAAAAATAAGCTCGTTTTATATGTAAAGCCAAGCCTCAAACAGCTCTCCTGTAAAATTGATTTTTCGTAAATATCTTACTTTACATATTTATAATATGTGACCGGAAAGTAAAATAGAATATTTTATACAAATATCCTGAAACATAGCTTATAATACTAAATCATGAAAAAAATTGGACAATAAAATGAGTCTTAGTTCATATATTATGTACCTAAATACGTTTTTCTTTGTACCTATTTTACGATTCCTTATATAATTGTATTCAACCATATACATACCTAAATATCTCACATGTCTGCCCTGCTACATAATATCTGCCTTTAGATAACTTTGTGAACAATCGTTTCACCATAACCTGCCATTAACTTTTCCTTGGATGGGGAAAAAATTATTTCTTTAAATACACAAACATAACTAGAGGACACCGCTTAGGAGGAGAGACACAGAGGAAAACTAGGACTACAAATCAAAACACAGTCCGTGTACAGTTTGTAAATATATTGTGTATAAAATAAATATTCTCATTGTAAGATTGGGAGACGTGAGCAAGAAGAGACTTTGGAATCTAATTTATAATAGTCATAATAGCCAAGTTTCAAGATTCAGTTTTATACTTGAAACAGGGTTATACTGATCCGATCATACATTTTGGTCAACAGTACTAAATTTTGCTTGACCACAATAACTTGGCATGCGGCGACTTTGGAACTAAAACCCGACCCGGCGGTAACCCCTCGCCCTGTCATTTAGTACAATTTTGTATTTGCTCAGGAGCTGTGACATTTTGATTACCAATTTACACTGAATTATTATGTCCAAAACATCCTAAACAGTCAGGGATGGTGCAAGAACAATTGCAAATGAAGTATTAAAAATTTGCAAAGCTGAAAAAGCAAATAATGGACCGATATTACCATCTGACAGTTTGACAGATAGAACGGCTGCCATTACGGCTTGGTTTCTTTAGTGCTGCCTGACCAAATTTCTGTTAAAGGCTGGACATTCTGTACATTATGTATTGTGTAATAAATTTACACCCTGGCAACTTCTGTTACAGCGACAGGGACGCCCTCCCTCGCACGCCAATTTATAGTGGTCGCATTCTAATCACTCGTTCGGAACTGACTTTAACAATTTAATTTGAGGAGGAAGATGTCTCACACATCTATAGGCCGGTTGTTTGATCAGGAGTCAGAATAGTTAAGAAAAAAGTAATGAATGTTGAACTATCATTACAGTATCTTATGTAGATTATGAAAAATTCATTCGCTTTAATACAAGTCGAATAAATTGATAAAAACCTTGCAAAAATTGAAAAAAGTAATTTTTTACAAGGTTTTTATCATTTTATTTAAGTTGTATTGAAGAAAATGAATTTTTCATAATCGATATAAGTTACTGTAATGATAGTTCAACTTTTTGCAAAAAATAAGTCAGAAATATTGAAAAAATGCAAACTTTGATATTGCATACCTCCCTAACTATTGATATAAGCCATGGTTGCTTGAACATTTTAGACTCATAACATAGTCAGGAATCTACCTGCCAAGTTTCTGCTGCTAGCTCTGGTACACCCTGTACATATATAATAAACATATCATATGTCTTAATTCGATTTCTTTTCAAAATATTTGCTTAGGAAAAAGTTATGCTTCTTGTTCTCACTGCACACCTCTGATCAGATTACATATGCATCAGGTGTTTGGGCACACCGCCTGGGGACCCTGGTTGTATCATCAGCTCTAAATCGACACGGCTCTTCTGGGGAGATGGACTTAATCTTTTCTCCCCGAGGTAGCCGTGATGTGCCTGTGGGCGGGTGCGATAGATACTGGGACATATCATTTGGGTATGTGAGCTGTTAAATGATGCATGAGAAGAAATGCTTGGGGGGTTGGAAAGAATGGGGCACTGTTCCCCTAGGAACGATGACCTTATTGAGGATGGTACAACCTCGGACTCTTCTGGGTGTTTGCTCAGACGTGGGTTTCGCGCTGGGAGCTGCTCCATGAGTGTCAACTGCGGACTGAACTTTTCTGTTTTGTCCTTTCCCTGTAGGGAGAGTATCCTGATATCCTTTCTATCCGTCCCTTACTGTCCCTCCTTCTCACTCAATCTACCTTTGCCTTCATTCTGTTTAAATTATATACTTTGTATTTTTTGATAATATTATATAAGTACTCAAGAACGTTCCCAAGGGTTAGTTGAATTTGAAATTTGAATTCTTAATTATTAAAAAAATATACATATATTTTCTGTATTTATTTAAAAATAAATAAAGAAATTGTGTCGAGATCTGGAGGAGGAACAGTGAATGGAATTTTGCGACCCGAACCTTGCGGTGTCACTCTTTACACAATGCCGCATGGGATAAGCCATTAGTGAAATATTGTCATCCTGGCGACTTATGAGTAGGACCGATATGGAAGCTTTTGCTAATAAGCAGTCCTGGGAATGCGGTGGGTGTCCATTGTGGAATATTCTTTCCATGGAAGTTCTTTTGCTGTCGCCACCAGCGGGGTGTACCGGCAAGAGTCAAAGTAAACTTGAGCGTCAAAGTAATAAGTCAATTGAGTATTATGAAAGAAACAAATTGGCTCTTGCTCCTAGCAAGGCAGTAGCGATTATAAAGAGGGATCGCTTTGAAAGGAACCCTATAGTAAAAATAAAAGGGACAGATATTGAATTTGAGGTTATTAAATATTTCGGTATATGGTTGGACTCATCGGGTTCCTTTCTGACCCATGTGAAGGCGATCTCTGAGAGAGCTGCAAGCTTCTTTATGGCAGTGAGAAAATGAGTGTTGCAGACTGGGGCTTCCGGTCCCCAGAAGTGCACTTTATGTACCAGGCGACGTATGTGAGCCAAATCACACATGCGGCCGGTGTTTGAGTTCACCATGATGGTCCTGTCTGCTCTAAATCTTGGTGAGTGGGTACCTTTGCTGGCCTTGACGGGGACTTACCAAATTATGCCCGGTTCAGCTCTGCCGATTCTGGCTGGTGTATATGCAGCTGACCTGCAAGAGATTGAATCTAATTCCCGTAGCACTCTGAGGAAGGGCCTGGAGATCAATGTTTTTGATGTCGTCCTCAGGTCCTCGGATACCAATGGAAAAGTAGTAAGACAAATGGAACATGGAGTCCCTGGGAAGGTTGAGTTACTCCTTACTGTCCAGGATTGCTGTGAGAGAGAAAGGTCCTCCGGGACACAACGAGTTTTGGAGCAAACTCCATGATCTGAAGCTCGCTGTTTCACCATAGTACACCTGTCGTGTGCGTCAGATGCCGGAGCACATCCTCTGGGAACGTGAGTATGTGAGAGATGTGCTAGTAGACTTGATAAAAGGCTTGGAGGCAGTGGGGCATCGTTCTCCGCGAAACGATGGTCTCATCCGGAAAGGAAGAAGGAAAAAAAAAGTTCATCCAGTTATGGGTGTCGCATTGGGAGCTGCTTCATGGATAATGATCGTCAGCTGTGGACTTTGTGTGGCTGAGGGGAGCTAGAACTGAACCTTACGTCTGTGTACTTTTGTTCAAAATAAATTGAATATTAAATTTGAATGCGTTGTAAAATACCTTTTTATTTTCTTTCAAACTTCTTGATAATTGCTGCTTATGAATAATAATAAAGAAATGTGAACAGATTTCAAAAATATATATGTATAGGTACCAATGTTTGCGTAAGCATAGGAGGAGGGAGTAAGAGCTTTGCTACTTTTGCTGACGAGGGGGAGGGGGAGGTTAAAAATTACTAAAATCTGCTTACGTAATAACTACTTGAATGGCCACTTTCCTTGCTCACGTGAAGGCGATATCTGAGAGAGCTGCGGGCTTTTTCCTTGCTGTTAGAGGGCATAGCGTTACGGACTGGGGGCTGCGGTCCCCAGTGGTGCGCCTCCGGAATGTAGGCGCATCGCTTGGGAGTAACGGTCATCTTGTCCGCACTAAACAGAGGTCAGCGGATATCACCACTGGTCTTAACGAGGGCTTACCAAACTGTATCAAGTACGGCCCTGCCTGTGTTAGCCGGTGTTTTACCAGCTGGCCTCCAGATAATAGAGGCGAATAGCGCTGGAAGTAACTGTTTTAGTCGTTACTTCTAGTTGTTTACCCTTTAGGTGCTAATTACCAGGAATTTTGTGGGAGGATTAAGACAGTTATTTTGGAAAGCTGGCAAAAAAGATGGGATACGGTGCCTCTATGGCGATGGACCTACTCCTTCCTCCCCAGAGTCACCGCAAGAGAAAAAGGCAGAGGTGGTCTTCCGGTGCTTGGGGACCATGAGGTGCAGCGAGTTTCGTAGTAAGTTTATATGATCTGGGCCTCGCCGAATCACCATGGTGTACCTGTAGTTGCATGGCCTAGACGCCGGAGCACATCCTCTGGGCATGTGAGGTTATGAGGTATGCACGAGATATGATGCTGAGGGACTATAAGGGGCGAGGCACTGTTCTCCATGGAATGATGACCTCATCAAAGATGTCTCGGAGTCTTTAGGGAGTCACGTTCCGGATGTGGGTGTCGCGCTCGGAGCTGCTTTGTGGGTGCTCTGCTGATAGGACTGTGGACTTGTGGTGTCTAATGACTGACCCCATTGATCTCCTTGACTTCCGCGTTACCTATTGTTTTATTTATTTTAATATGTTTATTTTTCTCCGATATGTGTTTATTGTTTTCAGCATGACCTATACATACGTTCTTCCACTAATCTATATCTTCTTTTAGAATCCGTGCAAACTGGTGCTGCTTCTATTATTTATTGCAAACTTGTATTTAATCTGCTAATCTTTATATGTTTCTTCTTTTTCTCTCTTTTCGTTTTTTAGACTACTTCTACCATCTACACTTTGTTTATGTTTTTTGGTATTATTTGTAAAACATGTATCTTTACCTTGAAGTAATAAAGAGTTTGTTTTGTGGGTCAGGAACAGTGACTGGATTTTTTGCATGGCCACTCTTTTCTGGGGTGCCCTTTATACGTCTCAGCACGGAGATGGCCTTAAGAGAAAAGAATGTCAACCTGGTGATGTATGAGTAGGACCGATATGTCAGCAGTCGCTCATAAAACGGTCCAGGGAATGTGGTGGGAATCCAATCACTGTAGAGTACAGATTTCCAGACCTGTACAGGTGATCGGAGAAAAATTGAAATTTGATTATTTTTCCTGCGCAGGTGTACAGACCGGAGCATGTGTGGTGCTCTCAGTTTTGCCGTAACAGAATGAGAAATAATGTTGCGAGTAATGTCTTTTTTTTTTAAATTACACGTAAGCGTTGTAAAGTAATCAAAAAGCTTATCGAAATTTATAAATTGAAAAGTGTCTTTGGCGCATAAAGAGTAAAGAGTACCACGATTGCCCAATATATAGTTATAAAAATTATTTATTTATAATCTTTAACCGTTATGTTACTACCCGGAATTTCTCAAGACTTGCTGTTATCCAAGGTACCCGGGCACTCATACTAGATGGACGTTCCTACATACATTATTTTTGTTTTATATCTCACAAAGTGATATTTAGACAGTGATCAAATAGCTTCTTAGAAGGTCACTGCTTCTCATAGCAATGTCCGTCTTCCCTTTATTCCCTTCCATTTCAAATAATTTATATAATGGAGATACAAACGGAATAAAATTATTAAACTTGAAATCGAAAATGGGTACCCGGGCAGTAACATAAGGGTTAAAATATGTATACATTAATTATTTTGATTCCTATTTTTATCTTTAGATTTAACTATAAATATCACATATCTCTGAAATAATTTTACCAAAAGCTCGAGGTGATATTGTAGTAGAGAATTTAAGGCATTCATATGATCTACCTATTGCATAAATGTTAGAGTTGCTGTATATAATCTTTAGTGTGGAGCAAAGTATCTCTCATAATAGTATTATTTTTCTTAATTAAGGGAGTAACCATTGAAAGCAGTTTTAAGTAAACTAATTCTCTCGTGCGCGAGTAAACATGAAAGGCTTTACGCTTTATTCATAATTCATTTACCAAATTAAAGTAGTTACATCCCGTCAAAAATGACGTAATTTTATTACATATTTCAGCAGCCAGTTAAGGCTGTGAGAACAACGCAAAAATGAATTGATCTGGCGTAGCGTAGTTAAATAAATAGTTAAATGACGTTAGTGATGGACATTATTAAATAGAAAATTTACCTCTTTAATTTATTTTATTTGAGCCATCTAGTTAGCGTTAGTGATGGAAATTGTTACATATTTTGATTAATACAAATGACAAATATGATATAGTAATGGATGTACTTAATAGTTTTAATTATCATTAAATGAAATTTAAAAAAACATCTAATTCAGATTTTTTTATTAAAAAAGTGGTTTCAAGTTGGATCAAAGTCATGGTAGAGTTTAAACTCGAGTTTTTAGTAACTTTTTCCAAAACGGGTTATTTCAATTTGGATTAAGCGGAATTCTGAGCGAAAATATGAGTTTAACGCCGGCCGCAAGTACATTCCTGACCTTTGAATTAGTATTGAACATCGCACACTGTACACGATTTAGGAGTGCATGTACGCACATATAGATGCGACGTCCGACATGATCCAGATTTGTTTGAAAAATTTTGCGATTTCGTACGATGGATATTGAAAATTTTGTTAATTTGACATATGACCATAAATGTTTGTGGGACCAAAGTGATTCAACTACGTGACCATCAGCGCAGATATAACGGAGAATCTCTAAAGAACTAAAAAATACCTGTGAGTTAAATAATTTGGTTTAATGAAGGTGAGGTATAATTATGTACTTCGAACAAAAAAACTTTTAAATATTTCTCCGATGTTATGAACTCTCGTTGCACTTCGATTCTTCCCAGCATTTGTGAATCTATTAGATAGATAGTCATGAAATTTGTCATTATTTAAGTCTGCCATAATAGAGTTTTCCAGAAGATATAGATTATTTATTTGGCACAAAAGTAACTGATTGTGACGAATGCAAGACGCAATTAATGTGCGCGCTCCATACGTACGAAAATAATCGTACGAATACGCATGTAATAATTCGTATCCAAAGTGCGGCCGGCCTAAATGAATTTTACCGCAGGGCATTATCGACAATATTTTTTTCAAGGTTTCTATTTCAATTGAGTTTTGATAATTTTACATTTATATTGATGAAAGGTTCGTAGGTAATGTATCTGAAAGACTTGGACTGCGGATAGGGTCAGCCATTTCCAGAACAATGGCTCCTCAGACCGCATTTTAATCATTCGAAGAGCACTATAAAAATCAAAAATATATTTGTCATTATGTCCAAACAAAATATAAAGTTACGACAAACGGTACTAGGTATCAGATTTGGTAATTGCTATATTGTAGAAGACCGGGATTATGCCCTCGAACCATAATGTACAGCAATTTTTAATGCCACAACGGGCCTGAAGGCACAATTAATTGCGGTCCGGCAAAAACACCTAGATTTTAAAGAAATCAGAAACATGATTGCGACCTCACCGGGAATCGAACCTGGAATTTTCAGTATGCGGAGCCAGTGACATGGCCACTGAAACACGAACTTTAATGTTGTCGCGTGGTTTGGTCATGTGGAACTGATGAGCAAGGATAGGATGGTAAGGAAAATTGCTTGTCGAAGGCAGCAGAAACAGAGGGCGTCAGCGGAATAATAGTAATAAAACAATATATTCGGCATGTAAAACTCTTTTATTGTATTTTATATACCAATTAACAGAAAAATGAAAATTTTAATTAAAAAAATACAACTTTCAATAATGTATAATTATTGCTTGCCCGACGTAAATTGGTGTGCGGCGACTTTGAAACTAAAACCCGCACCCGGCGGTAACCCCTCGCTTTGTCATTCAGTTCAATTTCGTATTTGGTCGGGAGCTGTGACATCTTGATTACCAATATATACTTGGAGTCGTGGGTTTTGGCTTCAGTTTTCTATTACCTGCAAACAAAGAAAAGGTTATAAACTAAAAAAAATAAACTAAAGAAATACAATATAGATCAATAAAAATATATTGTTCTCGCAAACACTAAATAGGTAGGAAAACATTTAATTCCGTTTATAATCTAACCTTCCTGGCGCATTTCATCATATTTTCGAAAATCTGTCGGACAGTACGCATTTAGGCGGGAACAAAGCCACGAAGCATTATATTCGTTGCGTAATGCGGCCCACTAGTCTCCTTTCATCTTCTTGTGGACATCTTCACTTCTTATTTAGTAAAACAGCATTGATGATGGTGCTGTCAAATGAAATTTGACAGCCCCATCATACCATCAACATCATATCAAACGAATTTAAGCGTGTATGGCCGCCTTTAGCATTGCTACTTTCACAGTCGAAACAGTTCTATCCCGGTGTCGGTTGTCAATGTAGTTTTGTTTTCACCCGTTAATTGTTGTGGCGCGATCGGCGCATTGTTGGTCGTCTGTCAGCGGTCCGTCTTGTCGCTCGCTGGTTCGCTTGTTCTTTCGCGTGCTTATGAATATGAAAGTGGTGTTTTCAAACAAAACAAAACAAAACTTAACGTGCATATGACTGATTGTGGTGCTTCAGAAATTGTGTTCCTATCAGATTGACCTAATCTAATTTTATTTCAGTGCAAAACATTTTGGCTAAAATATATGTGAATTCATTTTATTTTCTAGCTTGAGTAAGTATTGAAAACGTTTATAATTTAAATTCCTTTCTAACACTTTATATACCTGGTAAGCTCAGATGCGTAGTCTTCAATATGCATTTCACACTGTGTTATTTTTCACATGCAAATGGAAATATATATGTAGAAAGTCATTTCACTTGCATCGTTCAAAATCTCGTTACGATGACTATTGTGCAATCAATAATAACTTTGCGGTGTTTGGTCAAAATATCTTGCAAGTCGTGCTCCAATTATCTTACATTATAATTATCGTAGTTTTATTTTCTGGATAAAATATTACAAAAATGAACTGATTTTTATCCAAAAATCTGAACTTGGCACATGTATTAAAACAACGGATTTAATTTCGTATCGCAGATGAACTAAATTAGTGAGGTAGTTTTGATGAACTGATAAATTACTATTATTATTTTTAAAATGTAATACTCACATTTTTACGCATTTTGCATCAATATAACATTGGATAAATTAAATGAAGTAATTAATGAAAGTAGTTTTATAACTACAATACTCGTATGTACAACCCCTTGCCTTGCCCTTAAATTATTTCAATTGATTGATACCTATTGACTTGTTCATTTTCATTTTATTACCCTTATTTTTGTTTCGTTGACCTGAGTACGCGAGTGTGATGCGATGCGTTTTTATTGCCTGTAAAATATAATATGTTGGCCTACGAGCAGCGCCGGCCCGAGCAAACTTGGCGCCCAAGGCGACAGACTGGAACGGCGCCCTTTTAAAATAATTCACGGCAAAATAAAACACTAATATAGATTAGTGTGTAATTTCTCATCAAATATGATTTACTTATATAAAGGAGAGTGAATCCAACTTTTTTTTTGCTGAAAACTTTTTAAAATAATTTTTATCTGATTAAACATCTCATCGATTGAATTTATTGTAGTATCCAGCACGGAAAAATAAAAATTAATTTTGAACTGGTCTTTCTCACCATATTTAGGCTCACCTTCCGCTTCATAACAAAACTGCCTTTTCTTTTTTCTAAAGCAGACTGGCTTCGATTCTGATGCGAATGTTGGCTTCTTCTGAAATATATCTTGCGTGTAGGTACATACTAGCATTTTTTCGAATTTTTAATCACTTCTACAGATTTCTAGGAAGGTTTTTGTTTTTAGGAGAGAATTTGTAGCAGCGTTAAGATCAAATTCCTTTGATTGAAGAAGTTTGCTAGTCAAATTTTGACTGCAAAACGCAGGCGCCGCGCGTTCGAACCATTCGACTGATTTGCGCGATCGTGTCGCTGACTGCCCGTTCGCTTGCCGGTGCCGCCCCCCAAATACGAGCGCCCTAGGCCAGGTGTGGCGAAACTTTTTGGGTTCTCGTGCCAAAAATCGTCAAATATAATTTCTCGATTGTGTGGCGTGCCCAAGCAGTAAAAAAATTTAACAAAATAGAAAAAATGTTTTTTTTCTGAATTTTGTTTACAAGCTTAAAAATTACAATATATGTAGTTTCTTAAAAATAAACTCGTAATCAATAAAAATACACATTAGATATTTATCAATAGATTTTTGCTGTTATCCCCAACTAACAAAACTAAACCCCCCATTTCATTAAATTAAATTAAAAACCCACAATTTTTTCAAAATTTCGACAACCCACATTTCTGGTTCGCATTTTTGTGCTACGTCAGATGAAGGAGCAAGGGGTTGATATAACCCGGTACTCCGCAAGCCTTGAGATCAAACACATAATATAACACCGTGCACTTCGCAAATTTTGACGTTTCATCAACGTTTCACGGACGTCTTAACATTTCATTAGATATTAGTAAGACACAAAATAGACGGGACATCAAATGTGATGTCCCGTCTATTTTGTGTCTTACTACAATCTAACCTGGGAATGGGAAGGAATACATCACGCGGGATATGTTTTACGTGAAGTTATATTTCTTCTACTCTCATTGTTTTTCAAATTAAGCTAATTCCTCATCTAACGAAAATGATTTTGTCTCTTATAGACTTAGGGCTGGTTGTTTGATCGTTAGTAATAATTGTAATAGTTAAGCAAAAAGCTTAAATTTTTACGAAAACGGGTGTTTTGATTGGTGAAAAACTGTTTTTTCTAACTATTACTGCTGATCAAAAAACCGGCCCTTAGTGAATTGCATTTCTCGAATAGCAATATAATGTACCCTACAATGTGACACACAACACTAATCAAAAACAGGTTGTAGACGCATGGCATGGTATATATAATATGTACCAAAAAATGTACCACATAAACGGCCGAATTCCGAAAATAGAAATATTGAGTTCTTAAGATTGTTATCCCAATAGACGAGAATAAAAATAAAACATAAACTAGGTGTAGGTATACATCGGTGTGTTCGGTGTTCGTTGTACTCAAAGGAGATTTCTAACGCGGTCGAACGGGCGGCGGTCTATCCGCTCGAGCTGTTGAGCGCACTTCCTCGGGGGCGTGGATACAAATGACGAGCAATCCTCGGTGACAAGCTGGGCAAGCGCCTAGAGCCGCGCCTTGCGGTATCGCGACCAACCCCGGATTCGGCTGCTGGGTCCCCAGTCCAGGTCCTCCGTGGGTTGCTATCCGCTCGTCGCTACTGGAGTAACTACAGATTCCTCTACCGGGTCCCCAGACTAGATACTCTGTTAGTTACGTTTGGTAAGCCAGCTAGCGAAGGCCAAAGGCTCGGACTTAAGATCAGTTAAGATCTCTATACGATGTCTGTATTTGCACTGTATTCACAACAGCGCAGAACATACCAAAGGATTTGTATTCTGTAATATTTAAACATTTTTAGTCATGTTCCATTGATATTTTACCAGCGAAAGTGGTGCCATCTCTTAGTATAACTGGACTGAATCCTTGGGGTACTTAATGTAATGACAGCCACCTTTCGTATGTGGGTTTGTTAACTATGGCTGGCGCCATCTCTGAGCGGACTTTGAAACAAGTACCTTATCTGTCAAACAAAGGTAGATAACTATGGAATTATTGGAAAATAAATTATGTTGGCGTTACAGATTTTTATATTTTCACATATCTCTCAAATTAAATTCCTTTATTTGCGGTGTCCGATGTCTGCAATGCCTTTAGCAAAGTGATTTCTCCGGTGTCTTCTTATCCGCGGTCTGGTCTGATAGACCAGTTCAAACGGATTACCGACGTACCTATTGCAAACGTATCCTCACAATTCTCACGTTTCGACTAAAAGTACGTGAAATAAGTATTAATGCTGTATTTAAAGCTTATTGAAAAAGATTATTTCATATGCATTTATTAGGCCGGCGCCACACTACGCGGATTTTCCGCCGCGTCTCTTCGTCGCGGAACGCCGCTACATTTCTTTCCATACAGTATGCACAAAAACGCTACGTGGATGATCGGTCGACCCATTTGCTTTGCCGATTTGCGACGGAAAAGATGCGGCGGAAGATACGCTCAGCGTCCTGATGTAAAATTATGGTAAAATTATCATTGTCGCATTGGACTCGTATATATATTTTCACGTTTGACGGTTAACCGTAATGTCTCTCGTCGCATTGCCGTAGTAACTGAAAGAAACAAACAAAATATATATATATATATATATATATTGTGACATAATAAATTATGTTCGTCACACTCCTTCGCGGAACAGTAAAACGAAAAGAAATATTTAAATCACCGCGCGTAATTGCTGATAAAATTATTCGAGTCCACGAAGGTACTGTGCGCGCTTTTCAGAACCCCGTACATTTGCAAACTTAACGACATTATCGGTCAATTCACATGGCGTCATTCGGGCTTTGACACTCTACTCCACGAGATGTGAAAACTACGCACCCTTTGAGAGGGTTCCTACGGTGGGGTCACAAGGTGAAATCGTCTTCGGATGTCAAGCATGCGGCCTGCTGAGAGCTCGAGGTCCAGTACAAGGGCAGGGGACCACCTGGCAGCATAGGAGTCAGCTTCCATGGACCCAGGGGATGCCGGTCTCACCCTGAGCTGATGTAGTACATCGTGGCGTGATGCAGGAGATAAGCATTGTCGGAACAGTTCCGTTCTTACGCCGAAAGACCTGGTATTATCTGATCTCATACTATATTTCAAGTACCCATCATACCGTTCAGCGCCACGGCGACGTAAAGTTTTGTGAAGCACAGGATTTGGAAGAGCATCTGTGACCTATTAATAAGGACATGTGGAGCGTCATGGGGAGGCATTATTGTTCGTGTTAATTGTGTCTCATCCTATGTGAATGTAAATTCTACCTGATGATTTCCCGTCCGCGACACCTGCGCTGGCGCTACCGCCTGTAAAATATAGTTTAAGCTGCTTTCTCCCTTGTATCGCGGCCGTTAGCGACGATGTCGCGGAGAGGGCAATTTATTTTAAATTAGAATATAAGATTTCAATGAACCGAATTTAGGATATCTTTGAATTTGCCTGTTGTTGCCGTTTCAGGGCACAGAAAATTGTCAGTAGTTTATTGAATAAATGCTTATGTTGAATACACAAAATGTCTTGTTATGTAAACCCATCTTTGTTAATCTGTTGCAACTTGAACTTGTTAATATGAGAGGCACCTGAAGCGGCTCGAGAGAGAGAGAGAGAATTCAGTGCGCAGATCACCGAAAGGACCCTGAGATTGTAAAAGAGGAGTAAGGTTAGTCCCATTCTACTCCGATTGAACTAGCTGGTGATGACGAGGATTCCTTCACCTTTTCAGTAACAGGGGCCACTCTAAAACTACCCCTGATATGCTCATTTCTCACTCTGTCACGTCTCGTTACACCCCCAGACCATCTGAGCATCTTCATTTCACTGGTATGGAGTTTTTCTCGTGAACCTTCTTTACAGTGCAGAATTCTGAGCTGTAGGTCATTGCAGGTCTTACTGCTGTTTTGTATACAAAACCTTTAGTCCTCACAGATACACGACTGTCCCACAAAACTCCAGTAAGCGATCTCCATTTCTGCCATGCTACACGGGTTCTGTGGGTTACGTCAGTGTCAATGTTTGCATCGGCTGCGGCTGTTAGTACTGAGCCTAGGTACTTAAACTCTTTCACTTCAGGTAGTTTCTGCCCATCTATGTATGGGCTGATCTGTTTGTATTTTGTTACTGTATACGCATTTCTCATGACTCTCTAAAGCCGCCACCCAAAGTGATAGTGTGTTTTGTAACTTCTCTTATATTTTAGCTGCTATAGCGACGTCATCCGCATATAGCAGACTCCAGGGTACTTCACATTGAATGTCTTTGGTTAAGTAGTTCATGACTAGATTAAAGAGGAACGGATTGAGTGCTGACCCTTGGTGTACCCCTACGTTCACTTCAAATGGTTAACTCATCCCTGCTACGCTTTTTACCTGGGTACTGATATTGTATTTTTTCTTTTATGCACAGAAATATCATAGGCATTGTGGTTTTTTTTAGTCCATATAATAAATCGGCCGGTTGGCCACTGGTGGCCACCTGGGTAGCCTGAAGTTGCTAATTCTGGTCTAGGGTAGTTACTAATTCAGACCGAGTTGCCTCTCGGACAGAAGCTGCTGCTCACTCCGTGGCGCTGGCAAGGTCATTAGTAATATAGCATTTTCGATATTCGACTCACGAGCCATCGCCTCCGACCCAGCGCACTCAGGGCCGGTTGGGTGCAAACTTCCACGAGGAACCTTCTCATTTATTTAACTTCGCGCACGGGTGACATGTAGGCCAAGTCAGAATATTTTCAGCCTAAAACACTTGAATGAATGTATGCAATACGGATAGATTTCTCACAGAATATTGCAATGAAAAATCTCCGTCACTTTCCGAGTGTATCAAAAATCGCTCCAATGCGCTACCACCATTTACTAACATTGAAAGGGATTATTTTAAAATGTACAAATTACAAGCTTTAGAGGAAGCCTATTTGATTTAGGCCGGGACCGAATATATTAAAAAACTTTTCGTTTTTCTTTATTTATTTACTAGCTGGTTGGTCCGGCTTCGCCCGGGACCATAATTCGGTGAGCATTGGTTGACGTCTTTTTTTTTGGTTTTGGCACTTGTGATTGAAACCTTATAGAAATTTATGAAACTTTCTCCATCCAGTACTTTCTAGAGCATTATGGAACCTTCTAGACTCACTCCGCCACTCAGTTTGGGACCTTATAGTACTTTCGGGAATCTTCTAGAACGTTCTCCATCCGGAACTTTCGAGAGCTTTACCGAACGTTTCTGGAAACTTCTAGACTCAGCGACACACTCCGCCACTTAGTTTGGAACCTTGTAGAACCTTCTTGAACTTTCTCCTTCCAGAAGCTTCTAGAGCACTCGAGAACCTTCATGAACTTTCTAGAACCTTCATGAACTTTCTAGAACCTTCCAGACTCACTGAAACAGTCGGTGGGCCCATTCTGAAATAATCTGAAGCATTCGCGGCCTTCTCATAACAAAACAATGTGCTAGAAAGCACATTTTCGTTGTCCACTTCCACCCATGCTCAGCCACCCCCACCAAACTCTCTTACATTCGATGTGACACCAAGGGCTTTCTACCACCATAACCATCAATATTATTAGTATTTTCAAATTAAGCTAATCCGCTTGTGCTGAAAATATGACTAATGTGCTGGTGTCCTGGAATGGTGCTCGAACCTCCGACCGTTGGATCAATAGGCGAGTCATAACCACAACACAAAGAAGCTACTCGTAAAATCATGTGTTGTAAAAGCATAGCAGGCCTAATTAAAATCCCAAGTCTCAACTTAAACAACACAACTTAAACACACATCTCAAAATGCACAAGTAGTTAGAACCATATCCATTTAAGAATGACAGAAGAATTAGTATGTGTAAGCCGTGCGTATGAGGCACATACTATATGTACATACACATACATACTAATTCGATTGTCTTTCTTAAATGGAAAGATGTGTGTCTACTAATGGTTTTCTGGAATTGACTGATTTGCGTTATTTTGCGTATTCATGCGCTCGCCCTAGTGGGCGAGTCGCGAACTAAAAGGCCACATTTTCTCGATATTGCCGATCTCCATCACGCGCGGAGTCACTACCTACCGCGTGGTGCGCTACCGCGATGTTGAAACATTATTTAATGGCTGCGGGGAGTGCCGTTTAAGAGGTCATCGACCATGGACCGGCCCTTTCCGCTGTTTCTTCTCCCATCCACTCTAAAACTCTCCCGCAATAAAACTGACTAAATGTTACCGCGATGTTCTCCCGCGCGATTTGCTCGCCGATGTTCCGCTCCAGTAGAGTAGGGCCGGCGACCGCCAGACTTACGTAAGAATGTTTGAATATTATGACATTTGAGTTAGGGGGATTTTGGCAGATAACAGGTAATACGGGTACCAAAAAATCTGTAAGTAAAATGTTAAAATATATATATTGTAAAATAGTGGCCCGAATAGAATATATAAAATTCAGATTTGTTACTATAACGTAAATGACATGATTACTTATAGAGCATCAAAGGGTCTGTCGGAAGAAATGACCTGCGAAAAGCAATCATTAAATATGAGTGTAAAGCAGGTTAAGTAGGTACTATCTCGTTAAACATATTAAAAAATCAGGTTTGTTATTTTTAAGTTTTACTTATTCATTTTTCGTGCCTATATTGCCCGTTATCTGCAAAATCACCCCGATCTCAAATGTCATAATATCCTAATCTTCTTACGTACTTTGGTGTTCACCTACAGTGTTTGGAGTCGGGCGGTCGCTGGCTCTCAGTCTACAAGGGTAAGTTATCATCAAAAGCGACAAATGAAACAAGTCACCATTGCTAATCTCGGTTTACATTCATGAACGCTTCGTAACGTTTTAATTCAAATAACAATGAAACATTAAGGCTACGTTCACATGACCGCGCGGTACCGCGCGGAACTACTCACCGCGCGGTACAAGATCTTAATAAATAGAGTTTATCGTCTACATTAACGCGCGGTACCGCGCGGCGCCGCGCGGCACCGCTCCTACCCGCGCGCAAGATCTTGACCCGCGCGGTACCGCGCGGTGCCGCGCGGATCAAGATCCTACAAGCCTGTATCGACCCGTTCAGTTGATCCGCGCGGTTTGAGACGGACAGACACATAGATCGAAGAAAATGAGTAGCGAAGACGTATCAATCGATTTGCTTATCGATGAAATTAAAAAAAGAGATGCCATTTGGAATCTTAGTTCGGAGGACTATTAGAATAAAATAATAAAAAGAAGATCTTGGTGATACCTTGATGCAATACCTTATAGCATGATCACTATGTTTTAAATCGTTTTCAACGCAATCATATAAAAAATCGAAGGATGTAACCGACATCCTGAATTAGTTAAAAAAATTCTCTTCATGTAGTCTCAGGTCGGGATATAAAGTAAAAAATAGGCTTGAAGAAAGTCTTTGACTTAAAATAGGATACACCCAGTATCTTCTTTGTGTTCTTCTGCGATGTTTCAGTTTTCGGTATAAAATCCGTAAGCAAATTGCCTCCTCCACATCCATTCTCTAACAATGTTGATGCCGGACTGGCTCGCGCACAACGCTGTCATGTGAACGCTCTCACCGCGCGGTACCGCGCGGGACCGCGCGGGACCGCGCGGTCCATGTGAACGTGGCCTAAAACATTTCGATTAAATTATACCATCTATATAGTTATACACTGCTTGAAATAATCATTCAGTATCGGAATTCTCTTCGGCTTAGCTAGGTGACCGAATTTGAATGACTATATTTTTAATTTCCCGCTTTTCATCGCCTTGGAACTGCAATATTCGCGTGTGAATTGAATCCGCATTGATTGTGTGTTGTGTCCGAGAACATACACTGATGGATTGTTTCTTTAACAAAATGTAGCCTACTAAGCGCACTAACTTTTTTATGACTGCAGATTGGTGTGAAAGATTCCGCCGGTGGATATTAGGATAAGTGGCGAGAGGCATTTAGGATACGGATAGGTCAACAAATATGAAACAGTGAAATGCCGTGTGAGCATGTGAACGCGGCATAGTCTAGGATGACGTCGCACACTGTGATATATTCCAAATCTAGCGGAACTTAATGCAATGTATACTAATTTAATTTTTATCTCCGGATGTACTGAATAAATTTTTATGAAACTTTTCCTGAATGTTCATAAATATATTTTTTATGTGTACACATAACTAAAATCTATTCAAATTCATAGAGTTTCATGCAAGAAAAAAAACATAAGTCGGTTCATTCGACTTATATTTGCACAATTTGAGCTTGTTTTATATACAATCTTATATCAATAGTTATGGAGATATGCAACATCAAAGTGTGCATTTTTTTTTTCAATATTTCTGACTATTTTTTGCAAAAAGTTGAACTATCATTACAATAACTTATATCGATTATGAAAAATTCATTTCATTCAATACAACTTCAATAAAATGATAAAATCCTTGTAAAAAAGAACTTTTTTCAATTTTTGTAATTAATCGAATCTTGCGAACTTTGTTTTCGCTTTCTTGACAAGATGGTAAGCTGCATAAATATTTAAATTTTTACCCCTCGACTGTTATCTCAGTGTGCTATACTGGTGGGTACTCAATTTGGCATTGACCATTAGTGTCGAGGCGGCTTCTAGAGAGAGTTTGGCTCTGGTTCTCCAAAAATTTGTCTCGCTTTTTTATTCGAGAAGCTCAGTAAGGAGACTCAACAGCTACCGCTTTCATTAGATTGGCTGCATCCTTATTCTTGGATGATCTCAGACTCACTTCAGTGGCGACCGTTAATTCTTCCTGAGTTTTTGTAGAAACTAGATCTATGATTTTTCTCTTTTGGGAATTCGAAATACATTTCCGAATGACTTCCAAGGCCTACCTGATCTTGTACAATCTCGTAAACCTGCTGAACTTGAAGATGGAAGCAGGTTTAGAAACTTAGAAGGCAATGATACTATTTCTTCAAACCACCCATCATGTTCAGCCAAAAATTTCGATAATTTTCTACAGCTTTTCTCCAACTTTGCATCTATTTTTGCGCTAAGACTGCTAACGTACATTTTTAGTTCTCAAGGCGTGCTTTTCGAATCAACCTGGTTGTGTTTTTTTTATTATAAAATTCTAAATGCACCTGTTTTGATCCTTTTTTCCCACTTAAAAGCCATACGTAAAATATTTATCTTTTCATTATTGTAGGTACTCCTAAAGAAAATTAAAAAATATTGTATGAGTGTCGAAAACACGTGCCGCCAAATTTAATGAAATCTTACAGAATATGAACCAAAGCAGTAAATAAAATTATTTTCTCGTTGGGTACCCATGGATATTTTTTGTAAAATCAAAGCAAAGTCACACTTCTTCAAAAATATTACAATTTCGACATGTACAAGTAAATGGCTTGTATCTGGCAATAAAATATATATATTGTAATAAAGTTTATTTTGTAAAGTAGCCATAGACGTGAAGATAAAATATATACGTATATTAGTAACTGTACTTCGAAATAAATTCACTTTATTCTTGATCACAATGACTCAAATTAACGAACAAAGTTTCTGTCAGAATGACGGCCTATGCAAGTGTCACTTTGCCAGGTTGCCATATGAAAACCGGTGCTGTTATTTAGCAAATAATTATCAAAATATATAGTCTAGGTAATTAGCTACTGTGTATATTTTACTAATTTTTATTTGCTTGCTTTTTAATTTTTGAATGAAGTTCCGCTAGATTGCGAATATATTACAGTGTGCGTCGGGCTGATAGATTATTAGGCGACGTCTTTAATTCGCAAGGGTGACCCGATCTGTCGTGTCCTAACGGCGGGTATGGAGATCAGTGGAGGGCTGGCACTCGCAAAGGTGTATTTGTTATTTGTTCCGTTTAAACATTTTTACTTTATAATTTAAAGTGAAAAGAGATCGATAAACTATATAACAAAATCTGACATATATTAGAAGATAATTATTATTTTTACAATGGACACATTTCTGTGCTCGCTACTAGGTGTATTTGGAAATGAGAGATCACGGTCTCAGCGCTATTACAATCTAGAGCCAGTTTTACTTATCAAACAAAATAATTTCGTTTTCTAACTAACGTTTCTAACGTAACTTTCTGTAACATTCGTAATTTCGTTCAAATTCACAGCTAAAAAAAAACAAATTACACCGCTGGAAGTAGGGCGTATGCCTTAGACGCGCGAATGCCAGCGCGGCATCCTAGCGACATTGCTACCACCGTCTCTCCGTGGACCTTCAAAAATATACTATACACACTAGGACTCAACAAAGACGCGAACCATTTCATGTTCCTTAATTTTTCACGGCTAGTAATCAATAAGTCATGTGGTAGATAGAGTACACGACAATATTGCAGATTGTTGGGCGGGTATGTGACATGCAATTTGTTAAGATGTTTTTCAAAATGTGGATGTTCCAGTGTGAAATTAGAGGTATTCTAGGCATATTATATATTTTTCGAGAAGACTAAAATACTATATTACAAAAACTGACTATAAAAACGTACATGTAACAACATGTAAAGCCATGTATTCACTATCTCTTAACATCACGCGCAGCATAGAGTCTACGTGACGTTGCAACGTCGCGCACAACATTTCTACGTGCCGCGGAAACATTGCCGTGCGCACGGTACTCGAGCGCACGGGGACATCGGGCTGCGTGTCAGTATCACGTTTACAAGTGAATGCGCATGCGCCGTATCTGTCAACTGACTTTAATGTGGGGAAACGAAATTATTGTTCTCCAACTCATCGCCATACAATTTTGTGGGACACTTAAAACCGTAAATATAAAAATAAAATGATGTGAGGGCCAACAGCGTTCCTTAACATTGTCTTGCTTGGCTATGAAAGGCCCTATTATTTGTAATAAATTGTCAAAACCAGTTGTTGTCATTCGAGTGAAATTGACAAAAGATTCGTCAGATATTCGAAGATCGCATAGAATATCCATCCTTCTTTCTCTTTGCGGTAAATAATTTCGCACCCAGCACCTTTTTCTCCTCTTACGTTTCGATAAACTCGTTAAAATAAATAGATACGCAGCTGTCATCATAACCTCATCGGGCGACAAGTATAAATAGATGCGCAGCTGTCATCATAACCTCAACGGGTGATATTTCCGCGACAAGAGATATGTGAGTCCCGGTGTGTACACGTCAAATGACCACGTCATTGTCCCCTAAACATGAGCGTAGATGTTGATGATGTCCCCTAGTGAATACATGGCTTAAAACATATAAAATAATTAATCCATGCACCCCAAATAAAAATGATCTCGAGTTTCGGGGGCCCAATCGAGACAATAAGTAAATCGATCCTGGGAGTATCCTAGGATCACCGATTCAAATTGTACACTTTTTGCCAATCAAGAACGTCTTTTTTAATAGAGTTAGTTATACAGACAAAATACGATGTAAGATGTACATATGTCTGTCCTATTTCTAACTTTGCCCCTTTCGAATAACATTCTCATTAGTTTGCTTAGTGGAGGTAAATTTTTATTTTGTTTTCTTTAAAAAATGCAGCAATATAGTATTTTTATAAAAAGATATAAGATAAACATTTTCCTATTCTATATTTATCTTCCTTATATACAAGGAAAGTAAATTTAGGACAGGAAAATGTTTAAAAACCAGTTTGGTCGGGTAATCTCTAGCCTTTTTGAGAATGAAATAATTTTTTAGATCTTTTGAGTTGTAAGTGAGGGTCTGAGATATATGGGACAAGTTTCTTCCTAGGTATGCCAGAAATATTTAATATTTTATCGAGACAACTGAAAGATAAAAAATTAAAACATGTTCTTTTTTACGTTAATCTTACTACACAAAATGTACAACTGTGTGGCCGAAAGCCTGCTTTTGTTGAATCCATTTTTTTGACGAGTTCAAACCGCGTTCCGGAATACGGAAACGGGAAGCGACGCGCCCCGCAGTCCTTCTAGGGAGTCCTGCGGCCGCCAGAACTTGACGCGTTGCACAATGGTCCGCTCCGACCGGTACCAGCTTTTTGTGGGTGTTTGTTGCTCCAAGTTGCAGTTCGTTTACCTTTTGGATCGAGAACAAGTGCATGTTGGTAATATTTAACGTTGCACTTTTCGAGAACCATCGGTTGGAATATTTATTGGGTCTTGTCGTTTTGTTTACTTGCCTGTGTTATGTTGCTTCACTGGTTACTGTATTTTTAAGTGTCGTCCCGTCTTGTAATATTATGGTATTTTTAGTAGAAACAGAGAGATAAACATGGTTGTGTCAAAAGTTATAGGGTCCTGGGTAAATATTAAAAATACTCGATACATCCTTTACGTAGACAAAATACTCGTTCAGCGTTGCCTAGATATATGTATCCGTGTATATGATAAAGATAAGCATTTTGAAAGTCAGCATTCAGTCAGATTCAGGTTGACTATTTATCACCGAGTGATAACGAAATCTTTTAACTCCTCCCTCGAAGCAGCAAACTTTCAAGATATGAAAACCTTGGCACACCGAACAGTACATGCTGACCGAATACGCACTGTTAAAATGTTGCAAGGAAATGTTGACTGTTCCAGTCATCTAGACCTAATCCCTCCACGTTCCATCTAGAATCTAGACTGACCAGACGACCGCACTCCTTCATGTATCCAGAAACAAAATGCTTCATTCAACATTCATGCAAATCGTAATATTTATATTGATAATTTAATTGATATGATATAAATAATTATTGAATCTGTCTTTTTTACTACACTGAATTTTTTTTTATGAACTACATGTAACTCAAAAGTATTAATTACTGAATCGACTTTATTCAATCATTTTATTTATATTAATACGCTATTACTCTCCTCACCCTTTCTCCACCCTGTCCAACTATCCTACTATTCGCTTTCACTTTCACCTCACCTTTGTTATATTATTATTCTTAAACATTGGTAAATCTTTATTCTTAGTATACATCTTGTACAATGTGTTTTGATTTTGTGTTTATCCCCCAAAAAATAAATTAATTAATAAAGGCATCGGATCTTTGAATTCTTAAAGCTCAATTTTTTATGTTTTTTTTATTAACTCCCGGATAAGTCAACGTAGATACATATCGTTCTACCGCATTTTCTACGGCCGCGGGTTGTCGAACTCCTACGTTCACAATAGGCAATATAAATTCGCAATCAGTCGTGGAAGGTTTAGAAGTTCTCACCCGGCTCGGGTGTTTCACGGTTGTGAATGGAGTGCAGCGACGCGTTTCCATCCATTAATCACGCCCAGGGTATTACCGCTCGCGGGCGGGGCTCGTGGGTTGGCTAAAGGGGTTAAATGCGCTCTTGTTGTACATACATTGTTATTATTATTTTGTATCTGTATGTTTCTCGCGCGTTGAAGGATGATCGTGGCTGCGAAATGAAGACAAAATTCAACCTCAATTTCATCCTTGGATCCCATCCAGGAAGAAGTAATTAGCGGCTCAATAAACAATGGCTGGCTCGAGTTATAAGAATATTATAAATAAGAATGTTTCGTGGTTGGAGACGTCCTGTCAGGGCGCGGTGTTGCCGTGAACTTATTCGTGGCATTGCGATTGTCCATGCTGTTTCAGAAAATACTTAAGTCATTCATTGCTCGCTTATACCAATTTTATCTCCGGATAGCGCGAAAAGATGAATACTAGTTCATCTTTTCAATGTGTACGAAAATGTGGAATTTTATTCATATCAGAAGTAATACATTAGACCAATTTTTTTTAAAAGAATTACTTAGATTGGTCTTTTGCACGAATGCAAAACTAAAAATTTATATTATTTGTTATAATTAGGACAATACAAGATTAGAGTATCACGCTCTGTTTGGTATCAAAAACGTAATCATTTCTTCCTTAAATCGGGTATACTAATGTGTATTTTTATAGTTTGTTCTTTGTGTGAGTAGCTGCAGTGCTATATCAAAAACACGCTCTCTAATTTTCCACAGAAATATGCCGATAAAATATACTTTTTGATTGTTTGTCTCGAATGTGTGAAAATCTTATTCTCGTCCATTTCCATCAAAAGCCTTCCCCCGGCAAGATTTACATAATAAGTAATGTTCTTTGATACGTATGTAAATGACATCGATAGAAAATAAAGTATTGTTTTCGCCTTAAAAGAGCACGAAATACGTATAGAGTAGTACCTGCCTCGAAATTTTAACCGTAATGTACACCGTCAAAATATTAATCGGAAATTAGGCCGTATCTATAAGTATACTGGCTCCGTAGTTCCTGTAAAGGCTTTTCGAAATTATATTTTTCCCCAAATGTGGCGTTGATTCTTGCTAAAGCCTTTTTCTCTTCTGTTATTTATCGCCAACGAAATAGGTATTGATCGGACCTGACTTCCGGACCTTGATTAACCATCTGGTAAATATAAATTGTAATATTTGTAATTCAAGGCAACAACAGTAGGGTAAAAAATGAAAATAACACGAGTACTTTATATTATTTAGCTGACGGTAGATTATGTATTTCTCTGTTTGCCGACATTTATTTTTTATTCTGTCGGTAGAAAAAGAAAAGTGAACTTTAACATTATACTCACCAGGTTGGATGATAAAATGGTTTGTTTTTTTTGCGCTTGACATTGCCTACTTTATTTTCCGCGCAAAAAACACTTCATTACAGCCCATTCACTATTTTTTACACAAATGGTGCGCAGTGGGCAGCTCGCTCTCGTACGCGGCAGTTTCGTCGGCGCTGCACAAGATGTCGTGACGGTATACAGTCGAACTCGGTTATAACGAACACGACGGGACCAACTAAATTTGCTCCTTATAGCCGGGACTCCTTATATCCGGGATTCACTTGTTTCACTAATTTTTTTGACTGTGTGATTTTATTTTCAAGAGCAGCTGAAAAAACATCCTTATCTTTCCAGAGTGATGAAACTGTAGAAGACGATTGTGAAAACTTTTTACAGACTTTTTGACGCCGATAATTTCGACTTTTTCGCGAACCTAGTGACACTTTTGTTAGGGAACACGTTTAACTGATTAGGCCTTTAAATGCTAATACAGTAAACTGCATAAAATAAACTGTCACCATAAACATTTTGGAAACCCCCAATAATCGGAGTTATATGACCGGTATTCTCGACCTTCAGTAAACTATTGCTTGCCTGCGCACGTGGCATTTTCGGACACAAGTTTGTGTACATCATAAAATGAACCCTAATTAAGTGCGAGCCGCTTTAAAAGCAAAGTGAAAAAGTTCATTGTTATGAGTACGTATTTGTCTTTTTTTTCTGTAACCCAAGCAAATATGTTTGCAAAGTTTCTAAAATTTGCTCCGTATATCCGGGAATCGCGCTCCTTATAGCCGAGACCGATTGTATGGGACTATGCGCAAATCAAAACGAATTCTCAGGTTTTCTCATTATAGCCGGGATCTCCTTATATCCGAGCTCGTTATAACCGAGTTCGACTGTATTTTCTTGTACAACCTTCAAGTATCGCGAATCATATATAATGGTTTCAGAAAATCATTTCTCAACGTCGTTGTAGTTAGTGTATGAATTCCCATTCATATACTACATGCTTGCGCATCATTCACCCATCTTCCGCGTTTCGTCTCGGGGCAATTAATGATCTGAAAACAGGAGAGCGCTTCAGATTGGATCTACACGATTTCTCCTAAATCCGTTTCCTTTGGGCTCGCTGCGTTAATTATTTGCGCTATGAGATTTAACGTATTTGTTTCGGCAGTCACATTCTATGTTTAGTGTTGATTTTCAGTTAAGGAATCTCTGTGGTTAATTTCTGATATTTCAAAGAGCAGCGCCTGTTGAAGAATCAATAAACACACGTTTACGGGGTAATTCGTCGCGTCACGGAGGTGGAACCCTTTGATCTGATCGATCGAATTTCTCGGAAACATGTGCGCCGCGCGGGAATGGTTTTGGTTCCAGCACTTTATTGGACGATCTCAACGCGATGCTCTTTATTTTGTGGAATCCATAGAAATAAATTTAAATACACTTTTGGGCCCGGCGCTGGAGTGTTGTAGGAGTTCAATTAGTTTACGTGAGCTCCTGGCCTTTCTAGTATCGAATTGTAAATGTTCAATAATCTAAATATCAAGGCACGAAACTCGTTAGTAAAATTGTATCTATGCACTCATTTTGAAATTATTAATATAAATATATCATAATATAAATTTTCCAGTTAAAAATGATCATGTTGGTTTGAAATATATATATATATGCGTTAAGAAACAATTGCATATACGCAAAGTGCCTGAAAATAATTAGTGTTGGTTGATATCCGTGAAAACTGTGTCTCTGGTCGCCACAGTCTCTATACTATTATTATTTACAATAATAAAATTAGTCTTAAAACTAATCAGTCATAATTAATGTACGAAATTTGCATTTTTTCAATATTTAATACAAGTCAAATAAAATTATTGAGACCCTACAGAAATTTGAACAAAATTTTTTTGTAAGGATTTAATGATTTTATAAAATACTATAAATATATATAAATCAATATTAATGATAGTCCAACGTTTTACAGAAAAAAATATGTCCGAAATAATTTTAAAAAAATGCAGTTTTTGCATTCGCTTATCTCCGTGACTATTGAAATTAGAACATTGATTTTACGACACTTTAGACTCGTAATTTAGGTAGGAATCTATCTTTAGGGGATCTACTAATAAGGGGACTAGCTTAGTTTTGCCTAAACTAAAAACTTTTATTTAAAAAAGAACCTGCGATTATGCATCATCACGCTTTCGGGCCGCCGTGACATTCGGGAGACTGTTTGAATGGTAAGTAATTAGATCTGATTTCACCCGACCGAAATGACATCCGACTTGACGCGTGGAAGCGTCCCTCTCGAGCCTGCCACTGCGGCGGGAGGAATGCGCTGATGCGCTCAATTACCCTTCTGTCATCGGCTGGATTCTCTCCCGAAACTTCGGCGGTATTTTGGTCTCCAGCTCCGACGCGTCTCGGTGTCTCTCGCGCCGCGTCAACACATTGTCACAGTTTCTCTCGATTGATGGACGGTTTTTGCACGTTCAAAGGAATTTCGCTTTCGACATTCGCATGTGACAAACGGTGAGAACATTTTGCCTGTATCGTTTACGTCATCGCCTTGGAAATGTCACGATTTTCACGATGCTTCGAACACCTGGATTACCTGAATGTTGTGTTATTGCAATCATGGTGGAAGGAATAGATGTCTCATAGAGACGAAGCTGTATTTTTATATGGGAATTTAGGTATGGAAGTTTTTTTTGTTATTGTTCATAGGGCTTACGTTACGACCTATCGTACGTCTGACTTAAGTGATCACTTTACACGATGTATCGTTCACGATTTCCACCCATGATAGCCTACCACATCTATCAAATTTTTGGAAGTTAGATATATATTTTAAGTTTTACAACTTGTTTCGTATGTGAGTTGTATTTTTACTACCGCCACTTGCAGTCCAAAGCTCTTTAATTCCCATAATCCAATACAGATGTCACTATTGATAATGGGGTAACTATATTTTGATATATCTTTTATATATATGAGATTCTTCCGAATTATTAACATTACACTAGAATACGCCTGAAAATTATTTAAATTTTTAATTCCTTTTTAGGGCAGTTTTTCATATTCAGAATATTTTGAGTACGTGCAATTTTTCAAGAATGCAATACTGGATTTTATCCCCAGGGGGACACCATTAATCAAGATATCTTATGGAGACAAACCTATACTTTTATATGGGAAAGTCGGTATGGAAGTCTTTTTTTGGGTGTTCATAGGGCTTACGAAAAAAAGACTTCCATACCTACTTTTCCCATATAAAAATATAGGTTTGTCTCTATTCTCTATGAGATATCTATAATATATCTTGATTAAAGGTGTCCCCCTGGGGATAAAAAACCAGTGTTGTCTTATTGAAAATTTTGGACATACTCTAAATATTCTGAATGGTGGAATGATTTTTAAAGTGTTTCCGTTTACCTTTAAATACGATCAATTATTACTGATTTTGTCATACTTCGAAAATAATCATAGTTTTTATTCACTTCAGTAAATGTTCTGCCTCAACCCTGATTTCAAATTCCGCACCCCTTTTCCACCCAGTCCTACTCCCCCATCATTATTTGCTTTAATTTTCATTTTTTTCTTATTACTGTATGGTGGATTTTTATTTTTATTTCACATCTAATACAACATGTTTTCTTATTATTCACTTTTGACTGTCAAAATTCCTAAGCAAATGCATAAAACAAATTTACATAGTTAACTTGAAAAGATACACTGAAAAAACATGTGTATCAATCCAAAGGATAAATGTAGTCCGGCCACTCGAACCCGGAACTTTCTCCTCCCGATTGAGTAGAGGGCTTTTAACCGATCTAGCTACTATGAACAAAAAAAAACGCAAAATTTCATGTACCTACGTTTTTGGCAAGTGAGAAGCCACATTTAAAGTTGTCAAAATTTTAATTACAATGTCCCTCGAAACCTTTTAGTAAAACCTTCTGAATGGAGCCAAGACTTTCACACAATTTTATTAACAGAATAGCTACACTGGTTATATTATTTTTTTACAAAATAATATTTTGTTTGCGAAGTTATGATTTTTCAGAACTATAATTAGCTTCGTGATAGTTAAAACAAAATCAGATAAATCACGTAGTATAATTTACAGAATGTCTCATAGCTAGTAGCAAAAACTTTTTAATTTTATGTATTTTGAATAGAAAATATTCTTCATACTTGGGTGAATGCATTTTTTCAATATTTCTCACTAATTGTAAATGTAATAATAGGTCGTCGTATAAATGAAGGGGATAACAGTTCTCTACCCGCAATGAAAAGTTCCGGGTTCGAGTCACCCTGGTTAGTCCTATTTTCATAGCACAAGCGTTTAGCTTAGTTTGAAAATAGTAAGAATATTCATGTGACACGTATTCCGTGTTCTTATTTCAATTTTTTATTAAAAACAAAATATATTCTAAGACTAAATAGACGGGACCGACATATTTTTATACGCATAATGTTTCTACGAGAAATGTCAAGAAGACCTCTGTTAAATGTCAATAGTTCTATTATTATAGTGAAATATTGGCTTTAATTTGGGATGGAGAAATTAGTAGATGCGTGTGAAACAAACCGATTTCTACCAACTTTTAAATGAATATTAGCACTTATTTAATATAATATTCATCACGTCAAAATTGGTGAAATGTTGAGATGAGAGATGAGAGAGGGGCGTATACGTAAACTTAACACAACGAAACAATGCGCATATTACGCGCTGTACCCACACTAACTCAATTGCAAGCTTATATGAAAAGACCTATATTATATATTATTTTATATATTTTTATATATAATAATGGTCATGATTATTGTGATAGTGCAAACCAATGAGAATATACCCGTATATTTTTTCCATAGATGGATGAATTTATTTTGCGTTTCCCTTTATCTGAATTAGAACCATGTTCTAAAAATGTAATTTAAAAAAATACGATTTCATGAAGTAACAGGAAGGAAGAAAGGTGGTTATCATTCCAGGACCTCGGGTCGCGTGGGTCGGCGACTCTCCCACCACAAACCGTGTCTAAGTAATCATTATTAATTTCTAGCAACTGTCACAAGAAACTGAACAAGAAGCATTCCGTAGGAAGTGGCTAATGATCCCGATTGCGTGTTTTCATTCAATGGAGGTGATACGGTACATTCAACGCGACGTGTCTTGTCTCGTCCACATTGTAATCGTATCTGCCAGCGTATGTCTTATTTAATGTAAGTTGGCACTTCGCTTTCTTCCCTTTACTGCACGATTGGGATGATTTAAATCACCTCATTTAAATCGCGATTAAAATCAAGTCATATTTTTTTTACATCAATAATTTGAATCGATACTTTTTTACTGCAACCAAATCAGCCAAAAAGGGACTTCCCTCGGCAAAATTGAGCCTTTCACTGGAGAATTAGTCGATAAACAAGTCATACAGAAAACCGCCCCTACTGATTGGTGGGTAGCAATACGTAATATTAAAAAATGTATAACCGAAGAAGAATGTATATAATCAAGCAACTTCTAAGTAAAGTTGCTTCTTCCGCTGGGGTCCAAAGAATATTTTCGACTTCAGTTTGGTGCACAGCCAAATAGATTAGGCATTTGAATAAAAAATAAATTTATACAAATTACAAAACTAAAAATAACATAACATCTAAGTTATATGTAAGTAAATACAAGTGACTGCGACTGCTGTAAAACCAAAAAAAAAATTAATTTATTAATTTTAAGTATTTTTTATTTTTTTTGTTAAATGTGGCAAATAGACATGCTACTGTGTTTTTTTTTAATTACTGACTTTTAAGAATAACTAATATGTTGAATTTTGTTAATTTTATTAATAATCAAAATAAACAAAAATTATTTTGTGTTTTTTCTCAATAATAACTGACTTCCAAATTAAAAAAATTCAGAATTTAAAAAAAAATTGATTTAAATTAAATAAATCCGTTTTATTAAGAAATCCTGATTTTTATCAACCCTGCTTTACTGATATGTATATACGAGTACATGGAAAACAATAATGATTTTAGCAGGCGCGTGGAGTCAGTACATTGAAGCATGAGTTGTTGTACGTAAGCATATATTTTGTATAAAAAAAAATATCTTACAAAATATTAAAATCTGGAATAATATTATGAAATATTACGGTGAAGTATTAATTTGTATATAAAATAGTAATGCATACTGATAGTATGTAAAATATGTGTATATTAATTAATTAAGTACAGTTTATTTCAAAGTTTTCTATAAACTTTAACAAAAAACGTACAGGCTATAATTTTTCACGGAGAACACATAGGTACATTTATATACATATATGTACATATTTGTATAATACGAAGTATGACAATTTAATTCCGGCGACAATAAAAACAATCGGCGAAGCCGATTGCTTACTTCTAGGCCCTGCGGGCGGCTATTGTGGCCGCTTCGCGGCCAATGATGGCCGCTCCGCGGCCAATTGTGTTTGCTGTGTAGCAAACACAATTGTTTACCTATGCCTAGGTCAGCCGCTTCGCGGCCAATTGTGTCTGGCAAACTTCCGTTTTTGCTATTGTGGCCGCTTCGCGGCCAAATGTGTTTGCTGTGCAGCAAACACAATTGTTTACCTGTGCCTATGTCAGCCGCTTCGCGGTCAATTGTATCTGGTAAATTTCCACTTTTAATTACGGGTAGTTTAGATATAATTAAGACAAAGTATTTATTCAAAATTTCTAACCGATTAATGAGTCAGAGCGGAATAAACCATAGTTCGATAGGTAGGTACCTACTCTCTTCTCTTCTCGCAGTGTTGATTACTTTTATACAACATTATAAAAAATTAATCTTTGTTTAATTTGGTTTGTTACATAGAAAAATTATTTGTTATTAAAATTTCAACAAAAAAAATATTCTCGACCGTAAAAAAGAATTCGATCCTGCCAGAATTCGAACGCGGCACCTTCTGATCCGCAGTCAGACGTTCATCCGTTGTGCCACACAACCCAATGGGAACCGCGTCAAAATTATTGTATACAAATAAAAATCATCATCCAAATGCAGAAACGAACGACATTGCTTGAAGTAATTAATATATAGATACCCACTGCACATGTCATGACAAAAATAAAATTCAGTTGCAATACAAAATTTTGTTTGTGTTAAAAAATATAATAATTATGTTAATTTGAGAAAATTAAAAAGTTTGTTAGTCTTCCCAAATTGATAATTATGTCCAACCACGAAGTCAGCGCTATAAACATCAAAAATATAATAAATATGATCCACTACAAAATAACTATTGCTTGCCCAACGTAAATTGGCGTGCGGCGAATTTGGAACTAAAACCCGCCCCGACCGCACCCGGCGGTAACCCCTTGCCCTGTCATTCAGTTCAATTTTGTATTTGGTCGGGAGCTGTGACATCTTGATTACTAATGTACGCTGAATTATTATGTCCAAAACATCCTAAACAGTCCGGGATGGTGCAAGAGCAATTGCCAATGAAGTATTAAAGTTTTGTGAAGCTGAAAAAGCAAATAATGGACCGATATTACCGTCTGACAGTTTGACAGATAAAACGGCCGCTATTACTGCTTGGTTTCTTTAGTGCTGCCCGATCAAATTTCTGTTAAAGGCTACGACACCGGTCACCGGACATTCTGTATATTATGTATTGTGTAATAAATTTACACCCTGGCAACTTCTGTTACGCTCCCTCGCACGCCAATTTATAGTGGTCGCATTCTACCAGTGATATTCAGTGATTTTTTGTTGTGTACATTGTAACTTTATAAATATTTTGTTTGTTTATATTAGCTGTTTGTTTATATTTGGGCGCCTTAAAAATGTATGCATGCAGTGGTGCATGTGCACGGATGAGATTTGCCGGTAAATGTGGGTGTTTATCAGTTTCGTAATTCTGCTCGTAAAAATACCACAGACAATGAACCATTCCTCCGTTCAAGCTCAACTCTCTACTGTGTCCTTACGCGGCGAGTCTTCGAGACATCTCTCATCCGTGGACACGCTCCGTAAGTAATATTCCTGTATGATTGTAGGTAGGTATACAAAAAAAAAAACCACCAGCACTAAAATTTTTGCTGACTTGAACTGAAAATAATTTACAAATAAACCTCAGCGAAGGAATGCGTCGTCTTTAGTACATTCTGCGTCCAGAAATACTCTGCGTAACCAACCTACCGTACCTGGCATCTGTTGCCCACCAGCCCAGGGTTAAGATATCCTTATATATTTTATCACTGATGTGTCGAAAGAAAGGAAGGGTATGGAAGAGGCCTATATCCAGCAGTGGAGAGATGAAGGCTGAGGAAGGAGAAGAAGTGTCGAAACGCAATAAAAGCTTAAATCTAGCTTTGTTTGATTAAGTTTATTTGGAAGACGGCAACAAACATGAGCACTAAAAAGCGTTACAGTGCGAGCACTTTATGCGCGTTGTTTATCGAACATGTGATACCTATTTCACACTATCTATATTAAGTCCTTCCCTGTGCCGTGATTAGAAAATCACGAAAAGGATGGCTTGTTGTTATGGATCTGGTTTAGGAGATTAACCTTAGTTATCGATAAACATTTGTATATTCACAATTTCAAATGCGATTTTCGCGAAACTACTTTTTTCAAATTGGCGGGAAAATAGAGAGAAAACTATTCGACCGATCGATTCAATTTTATATATTATCTTAATTTTTTTAGTCTACTACTTTTAGTGTAATAATGGTATTGTGGTGACTAGAGGGGTTTTATTTCGTGTATAGGATGTTTATACCCTTATTTGAAGTGTCGTCAATAGGTTTTCTATGCTCTGACCACGAAAATATTCAATTAATTAACAAAGAATCCTACTTTTAATCTACTATATTCATATACAATATGTATTAATGCTTTTTTTGCATACGACAAAAATTGCGCTCTCCAATTGTCTAAAATATGTTATGTCAACATTTTTTTTAGTTACTAAAATAAATTGCATTGTTGAAAAGTGTAATAAACCATCCATAAAGTTAATTAAAGATCTACTTTGTATTTTATTAAAAAATAACTTAAAATTCAACAATTTTTCCGCGTCCTAAAGTAGATTTCCCCCTAAAGAACGTCTACGTCTTTAGGCTTACTCCTGTTTTCTCGCTTCATAAATCGAGCTTTTCTGCAGGAGCAGTAGACGGGAAAGGATAATTGAGTCCATTAGAGGCGCCCCCGATTAAGACAAAAGGATTAATTAACTTTTTTTTCCTGTTTTTGGATGAACCTCGAGAGAAACGTGCTTGCTACCAAAAGATTCCCCCTTAAATTTCTAACGATGCAGGGTATAACACACCTTACTCACAATGCCTCTATATCCAAACATAAATTCAACCTTCTTTATTAATTTTCGGATAAAAATAATAAATATCAAATCCTCAAATGTATATGTTCTGCTTCTTCTTTATCGATTGTACACCGGGCTCTTTTGTAAGCTGCCGTCATCGCTGAGCGAGCACATGTCGAACCATCGCAGACCGCCCGCGGCGTGCTCACCGGCTCGATCCATTTTGTATGCAAATCCCGTAAGAAATCGGTTCAAGAGCGAGAGCAGCGACTAATAAAAATGTTCGAGAAAGTTGGTCCTTGTATGTCTGCAAATTAACTTTTTTAAATATATATTTTAATTTAGTTTAAGAGAAATCTCAATCGTTTATCTCGAATACATTTTACTGTCCATTCTTTACATAAACGCATTTTAGGTATACTAAACTCCTTTTATGTGTTGTATTTTTTAATTCCCGCATTAAAATAATATATATCGATATGATATACTCGAATATCGAATTAGGCAAATGCGCATGTCTAAATCTTGAAAATCATTTAGAAAACCTGCATTTAGCTAAATAAAAATAATTTCCTTTTTCTTCTCCTTTCGTGGCCAGCATATTTTATAAATTAGAAAGAAGTACTCATTCTTTACTATTCCAGGCGGCTTCCTCAAAACCATTACTGCGGTGTCCTCGTGAAACATCTGCCGCTATCATTTTTGAAATGATTTATATATCAAACATTGATTTAATTAATATAGAACATAGTCTCTACCAATTTTTCGTATAATGCCTTTAACAATAGCTACAGTTGATTTTACATTGTGTTTCATTTAGAGGTAATCCGCGAGTTTCGTTACAGACACCGGCAGCATCACATCTTTCGTTCTTAATTCAATTCTCACGACTGTTTAACACACAATGATTTATGAATATCTTGATGAATGGCCGCTATTTCATATTGTATCAAATTGTGGAATGTAACAAAAGGAGTCAACTGATAGTCGCCGTGAGAATATACGCTACATTATTTCTAGCTTTTGAGAAGCGCTCTGCGTCTCCGGATGATATTTCCAGCGCAGGAATTCGACGAATATTTGCTCGCGAAACTCTCGCTCGTCAACTGTTTTCCCTAAACGTTAGGTTCCTTTTTTGCTTTTTACATGGCCACACAAATCCTCCATCTGCTCGTCTCGCTCTCTCCTTCGCGGGCGGGATCTTGCCGGTTGTCGCGTTTCCCCGTTGCTGGAATAGCCCGTCGCGTGCGGAGAGCGCCCGGCACTCTGTCAGCCATGTCGCGGCGCAAATTTATTTTGACTCACACCCATTTTGATAATATTGATCACACGAGGTTTTCTACCCCGCTTACATAGATCACACGAAAACCATCAAAATGCCATTCAGAAATAGAATGAAGGAAAATTTTTACTTAATCAAATATGTGATGCACAAAAATGCTGTGTCGCAGGTCGAAGGGTTCTGAAAATTAACAATATTTACAGTTCACAGAGTGAATTGAATTGTAGATTTTTTTTGGAAAGTTGACTTCTTAAATTTTTAACGCGCCGACAATTAACATACACGGAAACACCCGAGGACAGCCGATTGACTGCATATGTCAAATTGTTTACATTACATATTTTGATTTTCAACAAATGTAATATTTAAGTCGAATTCTTATTACTTTCGCGAATTTTCTGACAACGGTTTATCGGTTCTTCTACCCTTCCTGCTGACTTCAGAGTTTGTCGTCTATCATTCAAGTTGTACGGGATGCTCTATATGATTCTTGATTATCATATGTATGTACTGCCGTCACGACAGAGTTCGTAAAATATCGAAAAAATTCTTAAAATTTCAAGTTTTCAAAAAGGAGTGTATAAAAAAAACGCAGAGACCCAGAGACAACACATTTAAAATAAAATAATTGGATAAAAGCGCCACTACGTAGATATATTTTATCTATACATAATATGTATACACGAGTCTTGTATTTGTTCGCCTCATTGTTAGTTGGTGATTAGGTAGTCGGCCGATCTCACAAGTCGTGTAGAGCGCCAGGATCTGGGACTAAATATTTGCTGACGACTTTTACTTCGGTCTTCCACGCCGGAGATACGTAGCACGCCTCTCGGCGCTGCCGACCCGCCGCGAGAGCCCACTTGTTTCCCTCCGCTTTACCTCGTATAAAAATCAAAAGAATGTGTGACCCGCAGCTTCCCCGTCCTCTCGTTATGTTGATTAATAATTTCCTGCCTCGTATCCGACTACTGTTGGTCGCCTTTCTGTATTCAAAATACAGAATCAGGATCACGGGAGATTTATTTTTATCGGACCCATTGTGCATTCCTATTATATATATTTTTTCTTATTTTGTTTGTGCATTGTTCACTCAGATAATTCTTAATGATTATCACTTATTTCATTTAGTCTTCTGTGAATTAAATGTAAACTTAAATTATTGTATTATTTTTTAGATTGAAAACCTCGACATGCGGGACTAATTCGGTGGTAGAGATAGGGGGCGTTATAGTAGAAATTTGGTTATGCAATAAAGTGGGTTTTCCGAATGCGTTGTGTTAAATAATGAAAAATTAGTCGGTGTTTTTTTAACATGTGGCAAAATTTCTTAAAAATAATACTGAATTAATAACAAAAAATAATCTGTTAATTTAATTATAATCAAATAAATGTCAAAATCTAGGCAATAGTTAACTTAACATCGCCTATGTATGGAGTATGTTCCTACATAAGGTTTTCGAGAAGGTTATATATGATCAAGTCTATGCAGCTCTTCATCACTCCTTTCATCCAGATCAACACGGATTCGTCAAAAGGAAGTCAACCGTCTCCAATCTAATCCTCTTTAATGACTTTCTAACTGATAAAATGGATAAAGGACTTCAAATAGATGTGATCTATACTGATTATAGTAAGGCGTATGATAGAATAGATCATCATCTGTTGATTAATAAGCTCTTCCTGGCCGGAAAACGTGGTAACTTGGTAAGATGATTTGCATTCTACATCGATAATATGTAGAACTCAGGCTGTGGTAGTAAGCAACTACATGTCGAGTTGGGTTGTGGTTCCCAGCGGAGTACCTACCCCAGGGATCATTGCTGGGGGCCATTGTTGTTTACAATCTTCATTTCCGATATTCACGATTCCTTTTGTCACTCTAATGTCCTAATTTTTGTTGACGATATGAAAATTTTTAAATCAATTTCTAGTATTTACGATTCGTTAAATTTACAAGATGATTTGCTACGGTTAGATAATTATTGTAAATTAAATAAACTTGACTTGAAACCCTCGAAATATTCTTGTGTAGTTTTCACACGCAAATGAATATAATATCGTTTAACTATATACTAAAAGGGAGCTACATCAATTAGAGATTTAGGGGTTATTAATGATAGCAAATTATTATACGATGAACATATCGATTCTATTATATGTATGGCTTATAGGGCTTTAGGTTTTATCATGAGAATAGCTAAAGATTTTAAGTGTGTAAAGACATTGAAAGTACTTTACTGCACTTTTGTCAGAAGTAAACTTGAGTACGCATCGCAAGTATGGAATCCCCAGTATAGGTATGATCTATGGAAATCGCTTGGAACAAATTTAAAAACAAACATTTATTCGCTTTCTCAACTTCAAATTTAATTGCGTTTTTGACGATTATGTCAGTTCATGCAAAAAATATCACATCCTACCATTATACAAACTATTATACAGTCGGGAAATATGTGATTTGATGTAGGTACCTACTAAAAATTGTATCGGACATCGTTGACTGCCCTGAACTATTAAATAGACTAAAATTCTATGTTCCCTGTAGGTCTGAATGTAAAGCTGATCGTAGCATAATACATAGAATAAAAATAGGGTCGCTCAGATGGTTTGGGCATGTTGAGCGAATGAATGAGGAAAGAATGGTAAAAAAGATATATAATGCAAGCGTTGACGGCGCCAGAAAGAGAGGGCGACCACGAAAGACGTGGCATGACCAGATTAACCAGATACTGAAAGATGGTCCTGTTAGAAGCCTCAACAACCGTCGAGCTTGCATGCGAAGATCTATAAATGTAGATGAAGCGAAAGTTGTATGTCAGGACAGAAGAGTATGGCGCTCTATCCTCTCTGCCTACCCCCACAGGGAAATGGCGTGATGGTAAGTTTAGTTTAGTTTAGCCCTGTAGGTCTCGTAGATATAACCCAGTCTTTCACTTCGATTTTACTGCATCCAACTATCGTCGTAATTCATATTTCTTGAGGGTATGCGATGCATGCAATAAATTAATAAGATTGTTGGATATTGATTTGTTCGAGTGCAGTCACACAAGATTAAGAAAAATTTTGAGTGCAAATTTTTTTTCTGCTTACTAATTAAGTCCCTTTTTCTTTTGTTTAAATTTTTTTATTCTTGTTGTATTATTCTTAACATGCCTAAGTTTTTCTCCTAATAATTAATTTTCTTTTTCTTTTTTTAAAATTTTTTATTCTTGTTTTATTATTCTTAACATGCCTACATTTTTCTGCTAACTAATTAAGTCTCTTTTTCTCTAATGATTATTATTAATAGTGTTTCGTTTGTCTCCCACCCACGATTCCGTGACAGTGTATAAAATATAAATGTAGCCATAATATAAAGTTGAAGAAAAGTCATTCCTTAGAACTTAGAACTGATAGTTGAAATAGACCATAGTAAACAACCCATCCGAATTATTCTAACCGGACTTTTAAAAAAGTGTCTGAACGAAGCGAATTTAGATATTCTTAAATTTTTATTTAAATTCATTACCTTCTTAGCGAAAATTTGTTGTTGAAATACAGAAACGTGAACGTCCCGTAACAATTAATAGTACTGCGAAAGTTATTACATATGATAAAAATGTAAACCTGTAATTTTTAAAAAGTGATCAACAAAACTAGAAAATTTAGTCAATTTTTTAGAACCGTTTATATTCTTAGATTCTTGAGAGTGTTAATGGAAATACACTATATTCAGTGATTGTATACTATATCCAGTGTAGGTATTAGGTCCTTACATATGAAATTGGCGTTTTGCCGTACTGGCAAATTTGATCTCAAATATCTTATCTTTGGTTAGGAATTCCAAATCCAAATTTATACAGCTATTTATTTACTCATGTATTTGTGTTTTGAAAATTATAATTCATTTGTTTTTTCCTCAATTGTTTTTTTCTTTGCGTCACTCAGTTTACAAAATGAAAAACATGAAATATCGCGTTATTTACGAGAACGAGTTCCACCGTGACACCAGTGCTGTAGAAACGGCTCGAAGGATTAATGATGTGTATGGCGACGGTGCCGCAAAAGAAAACACAGTGCGTTTTTGGTTCCAACGTTTTCGTTCTGGAAATTTCGACCTGCAGAACAAGCCCCGTGGACGGCCGGAGACCAAAGTTGATAATGAAGAATTGAAGGCTATTGTGGAAGCGGATCCATCGCAAACCACATCCGAGTTAGCTGCAGGCTGCGGTGTTAGTGATAAAACTGTTTTAATCTACTTGAAGCAAATTGGTAAGGTGAAAAAGTTTGAAAGGTGGGTACCTCACGAATTGAGTGAAGCAAATCAACAAACGCGCGTTGACTGCTGCGTTGCATTACTCAACCGGCACAATAATGAAGGGATTTTAAATCGAATCATTACCTGTGATGAAAAGTGGATCCTGTACGATACTCGGAAGTGCTCATTGCAATGGCTGAACCCTGCCGAACCAGCCAAACCATGCCCCAAGCGAAAATGACTCCAAAAAAGTTACTTGTGAGCGTTTGGTGGACTAGTGCTGGTGTCGTTCACTACAGCTTTCTTAAATCTGGCCAGACGATTACGGCAGATGTCTATTGTCAGCAACTGCAAACCATGATGGAAAAGCTAGCTGCTAAACAACCGAGGCTGGTTAATCGCTCTAGGCCACTGCTGCTTCATGATAACGCTAGACCACACACTGCACAACAGACGGCTACCAAATTAGAGGAGCTTCAATTGGAATGTCTAAGACATCCACCGTACTCTCCGGACCTTGCCCCAACAGATTACCATTTTTTTCGAAATTTGGATAACTTCTTGCAAAGGAAAAAATTCAACTTCGATGGGGCAGTCCAAACCACCTTCAAAGATTTTATTGATTCCCGTCCGAATGGTTTTTTTAGTAAAGGGATCGATGAACTACCTATGAGATGGCAAAAGTGCATAGATAGCAATGGTAGATACTTTGATTAAATAAATATATTATAATAAAAAAAAATCGGCTTTATGTTCCTCCCATACTAAACGCCAATTTCATATGTAAGGACCTAATATATACATTATATGTATACAAACTATATTCAGCAAAATTGTTAACGGATTCGCTAACAATTTTGGAAATAGACCATTTAGGTCAATCACTCCTCATATAAATGCAAATTTATTTCGTAGGTCTATATATATTTTCTTTTTCAGTATCCTATTCGGTGACAGTTTTAGTAGTGCTGGACCCATCGCAGCTTATTGATGATGAACGTTGGTTGTCACATAATCTGATAGTTTTATGAATAACAAACACACTGACAATAATTTGAGAGATTTAAAAATTCTAAAAAGTCCACGGAACAGGATAGGTTATGACCATCGGACCGAGGAAAAAAGAATGACAAAGTAGCACAGGGGTAAAAAACACAAAACGGAAAATTGACCATTATCTGGCCGTATTGATACTTATTGTATAACATTGTAATGCCGCCAATGTGGACGTTTTAAATTTGACAGGTTTGAAATTAATGAATTCAATCAATCAGAACTGTCAAGATACAGAAATAATAATATTGGTTGTTTTAGAATATAGCCGATTGTTTTATGATGCGTAAACCTTAGCTCGTGCCTCCCCTCCAAAACAAAATTGAGTAGATACTAGTGTAATCTCAGAAAATAAGTGACGAGAATGTGGCGTTATACTCGCATCCATTACCATAGTGACTATGTACTTCATTCAGAATTCTCAAACGTTACGTTTTACTAAAGCGTATAGTGCTAAACAACCGGATTTTAACAAATAAAATTTTGTAATATTAAACATACATTTTATCATTACCTACTAATTTTCCAGTGAACTGTACACGCATCATATACCTACACGAGAGATGTTTATATAGGTGGTGTTCGTAGCTAGTAGAAAAAAATTCGGGGGTGTCTTTTCATTCAATTTTGAAAATACAATATTCTTTACATTCTGGGTGAAATCTCGACAGTTACGGAGATAAGCGATATCAAAGTTTGCATTTTTTTCTCAACATTTCTGGCTTATTTTTATTTGACTTGTATCAAAGCGAATGAACTTTTAAAATTCGACATAAATTACATTTCGTAGTCTGACGTGTTACAAGAAATAAGCCAGAAATATTGAGAGAAAAAAATGCAAAATTTGATGTCCTTTATCTCCGTAACTGTCGATATTTCACCCGAAGTATAATGGATATTTTCTATTCAAGTTTTAACTCCGGAAGTTTTTACGAAGTTACCAGAAACCTGTATAACCACGAGAGTTTCGAGGTATTTCTGAGCTGGGAGCGTGCAGTAACCTAACCTAACCTAACCTAACCTAACCATATATTTTGAAAAAAAAAAACAACCGTACATTTCTTAATATTCCCATCACAATTATTATCATAGTATTCATATTTTAATATACCATAATATTCTGTCAGATAAATATTTAATTTGTTTTTTCCAAAATATTTGTTCATGAAAAAATCACGCTTCAGTGTTCTCACTGCACGCGCCTGTCTGAACCCTAGTATTTGTTCGTCCGTCGTATTGTTTCCGTCTGGGGAATAGGCAGAATAATCGCGCTAATGTCACGTACTGCCAGTACCGGAGAAGTGCGAGAGAAGCGAGCGAGCAAGGTGAGCCCGGCGGACCGTGGCGGGCGCCCGGACGCCGCGGGAGCCGCGCTGGACCGCGGCGAGCGGCCACCGTCTCGCGCCGCGGCTGGAGGGCAGCGGTCCTCCGCTCGTTTCAATCTGTCGTGATTCCTCTCACTAAATATGCATCATTTATTTATCAGTAAATAAATCGTCATAGGGTGAGGCAGATACTAGAAACTCGTCCCCCTCCCTGACCATGTGAATTATATACATTACGAACCCTTTTATGTTTATGATAATGTTAAATTAGTAACAATCACTTAAATGAAAATGTAAAATTATTTGATCTATCAAATTGACTTGTCTATAATTTATATAATTCCCCTACAATTCTCCCACAATTAAAGGATTACACAGATAGATATCTATCTGTGTCATCCTTTAATTGTGGGAGACATTTAACTTTTTTCTGTATTTTGTCCTCCCAAGCAATTATGTCTCTCTGAATCCATGTCCGAATAAAAATAAAATAAATGCTTCTTTCACTTTAAGATAGTTGATGACAGTTTATTATGTTCATTCTCGAATATTATTAATTCATTCGATATTGTATTACTATTAATTTAGTTAGTATTACTATTACTTTATATTTATTTAATCAGTTTTTTACTCATTTTTTTCAATTAATATATGTTCTTAACACCTTAATGCATGCAGTTTTGCTCAATTTCTTACTAGCTCCTTTATTGCAATTTCTATTTCATTACTTCGCATAATTCAGTTTCTTATAAAAAAATTATCCCTTTTTCATCATTATTTATGTATCATCATGTATTAAAATGTTCCTTAAAATTCAGTGGGATGATTATTGTGATGAAGATGTAAGAGAACCGAGGTTTCATTATTTGTTATTATCTAAATGCTTATGTACATACATAAATGAACATTGCATATTAAAAATGGCAAAGAGTAAATAGATTACGTTTGTTTATTATTTCTATGTATTTCTCAGTATGTTTATCACTCTTTTAAATCTGTGAAGATTCAGTTGTCTTATCTGTTGTGGTATGATTTCAGTCCGTTGCAGATGAGGCGCGATTGTCCTGTTTTTATTTTGACAGGCTTCGTGTGATACTTTTGTGATTTTCTAGTGTAGCGTTAATGGGTTTCATTATTTTTATTTATTTATTTATGTGTATACGGTACAGAGCGGTAATTTAATATCCCTGTCTTTTATTTCGCCATTTGTTTATGTATTAATTCTAGGGTTTTGATTTTGTTATGTTGAGTTGTTTGCTTCCGGGAAAGGCACGGGAAGTTACGTTTCGCGGCAATTATTACTTAGTTTATTTTTTATATTTTGCCAAAAACATTGCGGTGGTTTACGGGGACCCATCGCGTAATTGCCTCTAACTGTTACGGCACAGTTGAGATGACTTTAAAGCGGCGTAAAATCATTTGTGCTTGGCAAATAAATTTTATAGATTTAACTGTTATTTTTATGCTTCATCTGTTGTCCAATAGAAAGACCCGCTCCATTTATTGCGCTGCTATAAGCTTTTATTAGACATAGGCAAATAATGAATAACACAATATTAATACAATATTGATGGATAGTATTCACACGGCATCTCATTACCCTCGCAGAAAGCAAGTTTCTTCGATTGTTTTGTCATCTTTAGCACGTATTGCACCACAGTGAAACTTCTCGTTACAAATTTAAATTGAGGACGTCTACCGCCGCCGCCGGTGAGCTGCCTTCTCACCGTTGTACTGGACGCTAATCCCCCGGCAGAAATTCTCTGGCTTCGACGTTGCTCGGTATTGGGGCATCGGGGCCACCTCCGCACAAGAGCTGGCCGAAAGAATGGGGAAGGGAATAACTGCCACGTCGCTGTCATGCGTGTCAGCTCTGAATACAAATAGCCTATTTTTAAAGACGCGTTAAATCAATGTTCTTTTACTATTTATTTATTTAACTTCGTAATGATTGAACGCGTACTTCAAGTACATAATTTTCATGTATTATCACCGTATTGGATTCTGTATTTCTACCATATACTAGCTGCAACTGGTTCATGGCATTGGGTCGCGTCTTTGCTAAGCCCTAGTATATATTTATAACATCTTTTTGGCACTTCACGGAAAGGCAGCCGTGGCAACATGCGTAAAACGGCCGGTTCGGGTTTGATGGCCCGGGGTTCGAGCCCTATCTCCGGCCATTTTTTTAGTCGTGAATTCGAACGAAATTACGGACGTTACACGAAGTTAGGGGGACAGACAGACGGACAGACAACGAAAATATTATGTTTGATTACATCTCATGTATTATTACCGTATTGAATTTTTGATGTAGTTAAATATATACTAGCAGTTAAAACAATCAGCTATCGCCGATTGCTTACTGCTGGTCCCTGCGGGCGGCTGTACTAGCCGCTGTGCTATACTAGGCCATTGGTGCCAGCAATCGGCTATCAGCTCTATTCGTAATGTTTAATTTTATCCATGTTTCATTTTAAATATGTGTACCAACAACTTATATATTCTCTGATTCTAATTTTAGTTCATTCAACATTCTTGTTTTTTTTTTGTTGTTCTATTACATTTCAAGAAATTAACAAATAATTACCACACTCTAATTAGAATTTCAGAACACACTATGCCAGAAATTAAAATCAAGTCTTCAAAATATGGAAATTGATGAGCTTACCGATACAATCACAAGTGTTCACACAACTGTGGAAACAATATCGTTCAGAAAAAAGCATAAACCAAAAATTATCTTCAAACAGAATAAAACTGTAAGAGAGGAGTTTAAGAAAAACATTTGAAAACATAATATAAATCTTATCACAGGCATAATGAATCAAATAAAAAAAATAAACTTAAGTATTGGAAAATCAAACATAATTAAAATAATGAATAAAAATGAACAAACAGAAAAAACAAAGATATTACAGTAAATATTAATCAATAGCAATTTTATACAGAACTATATCAGTCAATAGCACAACACAGAGAAGATAGCAATAAACGTATTGAATGTTGAATTCGAAGAAGTGCCAAGGGTGTGCAACGGACTAAAGTGTATGAAAAATAATCTGTCATTTTTCATATAAATATGCACTGAATTATATGAAAAATAACAAAAGTCCAGGAGAATATCAATCGACGAGCGAAATATTAAAGCTGGGTAAGGAAGAACTCATTGAAGCAGTAAAAATACTCCCAAACAAGTGCATAGAACAGGAAGTTACATCTGAAAAGTGCTTAAGAAATACAATTACACAAGAAAGGAGACCCTGAAAACCCAGAGAACTACCGACCAATCATTCTATTATCTCATTTGTACAAACTACTCACAAAAATCGTAATTAACCGCTTGACACCTAAATTAGACGTTTATCAACCAATATAACAAGCCGGATTCAGGAAAGGCTTCGGAACTACTGACCATATACAAACTAAGTCTACTGAAATCCACCTGGCATTTATTGACTATAAAAAGGCCTTTGATTCTGTAGATCGAGGCGAAATAATAAATGCACTAAATGACGCAAGAATTGACTCCAGATAAATAATCAAGGCTGATTAAATATATATACGATTGTAACACGATGGATGAAGATACAAAAACAAACAAAATTGAGATTAAAAGAGGCGTTAGACAAGGTGTCACTGTCTCATCCAATTTATTTACATTAGTCCTGGAGAACATCTTCAAAACATTAAACAATTATTTAACATAAAGGGGCAAAGATTGATGAAATAGGCTTAAATCGTCCCCACTTTGCAGATGACAGAAATAATCAGTGGTGATCTGGAAGAACTTCGTACCGATTATGAAAGAACTCCATGACGCTTCCCTAAAGACCGGTCTAGAAATGAATACTACCAAAATAAAAATTATGTGTCCGACCACAGCAATATACAGATCGATAACAGTATAATGGAAGCTGTTAATGAATACATATATCTTGAACATAAAATAAAGTTAGGGAAATAAACTCAAATGGCAGAAACACCCAGAAGAATTGGACTAAGTTGGGCAGCTTTTGAAAAGCTAAACTATATTCTTTAAAATAAAGAAGTTACTATGAATTTAAAAAGTCTTTGAAGCCTGTATCCTTCCTGTGATTACGTATGGTTTAGAAACTATGCCACTTATTGCTAATACCATACACAAAATTAAAGTACACAGCTTGAATCCTTCCTGTGATTACGTATGGTTAGAAACTATAACACTATTGCTAATACCATACGCAAACTATGGAGAGACTAGGCTAGGCGTAAGTCTTAAGATACAAAATTAGAAACGACGAAAAAAATCAAACGCCAAACAAATTCTTTTGACATTATGGACCATATTGCCAAATGGAAATGGGCAGGTCATGTCGCTGGACCATGAACTGATAGATGGGCAGAATTTTACGATAGAGACCGTGGGATAAAAATAGAGAAATAGATTGGCCTCAAAAAGATGGGTCGATGATGTTATCCCAACCGTCGGAAGTGGGTGAGTAAGAAAGGCCCGAAAAAGAGAGGAATGGAAAAATATATAAAGAAGATTGCGTTTATATTGTATTTATTATTCGTTAACAGATTTTCTTACAGCCATTTATATTCGTATACATCAGTGAAGCAAAATTACAAAACAGGCAATTAAAAGAAACCTTATTTTTACAAGAGTAAGTACCAACATGTTGTACTCAAACAACATATCATAATACTATGTATGAGAATTGGTTGGTCGTTGCCGGGCCTCGCAGTCTCAGATCCCAGGCTCACTCGCTAGTATCTCGCCCGCCTAGCCACTCGACAGCAAGTCGTCCGATTCCGTCCTGGAGCGCTCGGAGCCCACCAGGTGTCATCTTTAGTGTCTTCACCATCTCAGTTTGTGCTTGGCGGATTATGGATAACCCACCGTAATAATTGTTAAGCCACAGATTTTTTTGTTTACACCTATCTGTCATGTTAATAGTATGGTTTCAATCAGATTCAGATAGGCTCTTTAATACCTTATGAAATTCCCTTATAAAATACGAGTCGTCACGGGCCACGACGCTCTACCGTCAATATGATGGTTTAAATCTGATTGAGATACGCTCTCAAATACCTTATAAAATACGAATCGTCACAGACCACGACGCTCTACCGTTAATATGATGGTTTAAATCTGATTCAGATATGCTCTCAAATACCTTATAAAATACGAATCGTCACAGACCACGACGCTTTGCCGTTAATATGATGGTTTAAATCTGATTCAGATATGCTCTCAAATACCTTATAAAATACGAATCGTCACAGACCACGACGCTCTACCGTTAATATGATGGTTTAAATCTGATTGAGATACGCTCTCAAATACCTTATAAAATACGAATCGTCACAGACCACGACGCTCTACCTTTAATATGATGGTTTAAATCTGATTCAGATATGCTCTCAAATACCTTATAAAATACGAATCGTCACAGACCACGACGCTCTACCGTTAATATGATGGTTTAAATCTGATTCAGATATGCTCTCAAATACCTTATAAAATACGAATCGTCACAGACCACGACGCTTTGCCGTTAATATGATGGTTTAAATCTGATTCAGATATGCTCTCAAATACCTTATAAAATACGAATCGTCACAGACCACGACGCTTTGCCGTTAATATGATGGTTTAAATCTGATTCAGATATGCTCTCAAATACCTTATAAAATACGAATCTTCACAGACCACGACGCTCTACCGTTAATATGATGGTTTAAATCTGATTCAGATATGCTCTCAAATACCTTATAAAATACGAATCGTCACAGACCACGACGCTTTGCCGTTAATATGATGGTTTAAATCTGATTCAGATATGCTCTCAAATACCTTATAAAATACGAATCGTCACAGGCCACGACGCTTTGCCGTTAATATGATGGTTTAAATCTGATTGAGATACGCTCTCAAATACCTTATAAAATACGAATCGTCACAGACCACGACGCTCTACCGTTAATATGATGGTTTAAATCGATTGAGATACGCTCTTTCAAATACCTTATAAAATACGAGTCGTCACAGGCCACGACGCTCTACCGTTAATATGATGGTTAAAATCTGATTCAGATATGCTCTCAAATACCTTATAAAATACGAATCGTCACAGGCCACGACGCTTTGCCGTTAATATGATGGTTTAAATCTGATTCAGATATGCTCTCAAATACCTTATAATATTCCCTTATAAAATACGAGTCGTCACAGGCCACGACGCTCTACCGTTAATATGATGGTTAAAATCTGATTCAGATATGCTCTCAAATACCTTATAAAATACGAATCGTCACAGGCCACGACGCCTTTGCGTTCGTGCATAATATGATGGTTAAATCTGATTCAGATATGCTTCAAATACCTTATAAATACGAATCGTCACCGACCAACGACGTCTACCGTTTAATATGATGGTTTTAATCTGATTGAGATTACGCCTCACCTACCTTATAAATTATAAAATACGAATCGTCACAGACCACGACGCTCTACCGTTAATATGATGGTTTAAATCTGATTCAGATATGCTCTCAAATACCTTATAAAATACGAATCGTCACAGGCCACGACGCTTTGCCGTTAATATGATGGTTTAAATCTGATTCAGATATGCTCTCAAATACCTTATAATATTCCCTTATAAAATACGAGTCGTCACAGGCCACGACGCTCTACCGTTAATATGATGGTTAAAATCTGATTCAGATATGCTCTCAAATACCTTATAAAATACGGATCGTCACAGGTCACGATGCTTTGCCGTTGATAGTATGGTTTAAATTTGATTCAGATATGCTCTCAAATATACCTTATAAATATTCTCTTAGGAAATACGAGTCGATATCCCTCCAAGTAACACCATCCTGAGCCATCTCTCATCCGAGTCCTTACATCTTCCGTAGGCGCTTGCAGGAGGCAATCCTCGTATCGGTTATTTTATTATTTTCTAAAAAAATTTTTAATCGAAAAATATAAGGCACCAGGATTCGAACCCGGAACTTTTGTTTGCCGGTAGAGTGAGTTACCGACTAGGCCGCGACAACCCCGTTGGTAACAGCCAAATTTAATGATTTATATTAATTATACTTGTTTGTATAAATATTATATACTTTTATAGCGACATCTATTATATTCCACTCAAAGCTATATTTTTATTTATAATGATTCTCAAAAACCTTTCATTAAAAACCTGCCAAATAACGCCTCTGTAGTATTTAAACAAAAATATAAATACAATTATTTATATTGAAACTTATCATGTTTATTACTAGTAACTAGCTGTAACCCGTCAAAAGCGACTGTACTTTTACATGTCGGTTGCTAAGGGATAAGTACTTATTTATTATTATAATTTTAGAATTTCGAACAAATGTCCCTAAATCAGGATAGAGTATCGTAGACTTTAAGGAATCGAAAAATACAAAAAAATATTGCAATTGTGTCAAATTACATAAATCATAATAAAATTCGTAGCATTATAATAATCGGCCGGACAATCACTGCAAATGCATATTTGGGCATTTTTTTCGCAAGTGTGGGTTTTATTATTCGATGTGTTCACATATGAAATATTTTATGTGTATTTTGGGCACATGTATGTTTTTTGGAATGCAAGTCGCAATCGAAGCACTCTCTAAGAGCGACCAGCGCCAGCGCAGCGCCCGCGGTCCGCGACTCTCGATGCTGGCTCAATTCGTGCTTCGTGTCAACGTTCTCTTTTGACCGAGCGCTCGCATCGGAAGTTGGTATTAATTCATAAATGTTTTCAGCGTACAACAAGTTGTATAACGCTCTATGGAAATGTAGTTTTTTTAATTAATATAAAATATCTTATCTACAGATGTCTAATTACTTTGAAAATCAAACCAATCTCATTCAGTTATTATAAAATATATTGATTGATTCAGTTATTATAAAAACTTTTTCACAATTCCTCAAACTATTTGCAATGCAAAAACTATTTGCGAATGATAATTAATTTAATTATTTTTTGTTTTTATATGCTTAGTTATATTTTTTTCTTTTTAAATGATACGCCCGTCACTCAAAAACTCATTCAAATTAGTTTTCTACATTATTTTATACAAATGTATCTATATTATGATTTCGCTAAAACGCATCAAGTAGTGCAAACGTAATAAAATCATAAAATGGCAAATTCGTATGGAGTAGCGAGATGTACAAATTGTTTTAAAATATACGTAAATAATATTTAATGTGTAGAAATATTATACACGTTATTTAGTATTCTGGCTACTTACAGAAATAATGTATTTAATATTTATATGTATATTTTTAAATAATCTGCGAATGTCGCTACTTATTTTTTAATGCTAGCCGTTCCAGCTGTCATTGGGCATGCGCGCTTTATGTCTAACACCCTTGACGAAATATTTTGGTAAAGTTTTCGCTTCTACCTTAATTTTCTAAGGAAACTGCATTTGTACGAGTTATATTCCAGTTTGAAGTCGCAGACTTTATATTACGGAAGACTAGTGCACGTACACGGCGAAGAGCATCAAATATGATTGCAAAAACAACGCCAAAAAATGGCGCGCGCAGTAAGTACATTGACATTTACGTAAACAAATATTTTAAAAAACTAATCGAAATTGAATATTCATGTAACAATCTTAAGATAAATTAAAATCTGAGTAATGTGATAATATTTGTGATAGGAACATTACGAGATATAGCTATATTTTGTTTAGATTTTTTTTTCAAATATGTTTACATAAAAGTCATGCACAACAATGTATTCACTTTCTGTTATGGTATATGGACTACACACGATTGTAGAGGAGCCTGATAGAATAAATATTAGGCAAAGAGTAAATGCAGAAAGATAAAATACCTACTTTATAGAGGAGGATAAGAAGCAATAACGCCACTTTGCGTATGACAAGACTTCAGGACGACGTATATAGATTATCTGGCAGAGAGTGTCGCATTGACAATTGATAGCTATTTTGAAAGCAATTTAATGTATTTTAGAAGCATTCAATATAAAAATATAAAAATTCTCCGTTCTGGCTTTAAAATCAGTTACATTTTTTATTGTAACCCCGTTGGGGCTAGTAGCAAATAATTAGCGATAGCCGATTGCAAACGTCAACGGTCACGTAGCGGCTACTGTCGATTTCCGAGTGACATACCGCCCGTAGGGCCTAGTCGCAGGCATTGGGCGAGAGCTAACTTCTAGCTAAATGTTAATATTGTAATATAATAATAATAATTACAAACTTGTTAAAGCTTTTATACAGGCATCTATATATCCGGTAACTTTTACTATCCGGCCGGATACCGGATAGTACTTTACTATCCGGCCGAATACCGGATAGTACCTCAATTGCGAAAATTTCACAAAATTATCGTCAGTAAATTGATAAACGAAGATACTTGCAGGCAAATAAAAACCGCACAATCATAGAAAAATTGTGTATTATTTATTTAATCGACAAATTTGTTAGTACCTATTCAAAATTAACCAGTGTCAAATTAAAATAGATGAACACTAGTTTTTCTGCATTTTTAGGGGATAAGTGATTGCTCTTGTTTTTGTAAACATGATTGGCTTCAGAAAATAGTCTTTCGCTCGTATATGCGCCGATACAAGGAGCTGAAAACTAAATTCTGGCAAACTTTTTCTAATTTGGATACTGTTTTGAATTAGCTGACCACCAAATATAATGGTCGCGACTACGATCGATTCGAACTGTCTTCAAATACTAGTCAATCCGGACACTGACTTCTTCTTCTTCTGACCACTTCGCCAAGCATTCAACAAAATTTAATACTGCCCTTCGAAACGCTATTTTGAGTATGAAGTTTTAATTAGAATGGCTCAGTCTCGCTGAACAAAACTTATTTTAAAATTGTACTCGTATGGTAAGATAACGAAAAATTTATTACTTTATTAATATTGAACATTTCTTAATTATTTTAATATAGATTTATCATCATAATGTCAGCTTTCCACTTGTAAGAAAACGTTTTCTGCGTACACAATTGATCATTTGTAAGACTATAAAAACTAATTTTTTTGCTTATATTTTCTTAATCATTGTAAATAATGCTCAGTTAATTGCTTTTATATAAGAGCAAAAATTCTATCTAGGTTATCGTCCTAAAAAATTGTAGTCTAGCACATAAATTCTGCTATAAATGAATAATAAAAACCAACAACAACAACAAAAAAACAACCAACTAGGTGTTAGATTTGTAAGCAACCTGACATTTCACGATCACATAGAGACGATCAGTGGTAATGCTCTAAGAATGTTAGGATTTGTTCTGCGTACTGCCAGGGTTTTCGAGAATACCCGCGTACTGAGAACTCTTTACAACTCCTTGGTGCGGAGTAGACTCGATGATCTGGGGGCCACATGAGAGCAAGTACTCTTTTATGGTGGAGAAAGTCCAAAAGAAGTTTCTGAGATATCTCTACACGAGAGAGTACGGGCATTATCCTTGGCTTTACCCAACCGAGTTTCTCCAGGGTATGCTTGGCTACAATAGTTTAGAGACTAGAAGGAATGTGTATTTGATTACACATTTTTATCGATTGTTGCGCGGTACGATCGACAATACTGAAATTATGCAGAGCATTGGTTTGTATGTTCCTGATAATTACCTTAGACATCGTCAGCATAGATTGTTTCACATTCCAATATACAGGACCAACCTGCCGATGGTTATGCCTGTTGGAAAAGCTACAGCTATGCTGAACAAAATCGCTTTGGATATTGATATATTCCATGTGTCTGAGGGGGTTTTCCGAAGCAGGATTCTCCTACACCTCTGACCAGATTGTGCAGGTCACTTTTGATTAGTTAATAATAATAATAAATTGTTATTTTAATATACAATATATGTATTTGGGTATGTATATATGTATGTATATGTATATGTGTATGTATATGTATATGTATATGTGTATGTATGTATATATATGTGTATAAATTCATAGTATGTATGCATTAAACATAAAGTTTGTAATGTATATATTATGTAATAAATAAAAATTGAATTGAATTGAATTGAAACATTTGCGAAAAACGCCGAAAAATGCATTTGTAGTGAATTTCCAGCCTTAGTGCCCTCTGTCCAGTATAATACACTCTCAATGTGTAGGTAAACGATTTAAATGTATTTTTCATCAAAACCGGTAGCCTTGTTTAAGTCATATTTTTTCACCAAATAATTAAATAAATTCAAAACAAAAGATAAACGGGCCTAGTGTATATGAGGGGTATAAAAGCAAAGGCTACAATATCCCATGAAGGCGTTTCTGAGATAAATACAAAATAACTTGACAGTTGTGACCTACTCAAGAATTCTATGAAATATGCGTTTGATTGTAAATAAGTTTAAAAAAATTGCCTCTAATATTCGTGTATAAATAAATATTTTAAATGTGGATATTGCTGTGTTGCTACCAAATAGTTCACATTACTGCTTTTGCTAAGTATATACCTAATCTTTGCTATGATGTTTCATTCTAAAAACAACATCAAATCTCACTTTAATATGAAGCGGCTTTTTTGACACGTGATAAATCCTTAGGGGTTGATTAGTTGAAGTGAATATAGCTAACGTTGTTTTGAATAGTGTTTTGGAAATATGATTTTGAAAGGGATAGATCCATATTTCTATAAAATCTCGAATTCAGTCAATTCCACGGTGACAGTGTATTTAAAAATATATTTTGGATATTGCTGCCTTTGCTTTTATACACCTCATATGTAACAGAAAATATGGATAATGGATGACGAACCTGCTTTTTTTCCCTCGCCACCACGAGAAATTTGCATTCGACACAATAAATCATCATCATCATCACTTTTGATATCCGGTATCCGGCCAAATCACTATCCGTTTCATCTCTAATTTTAACCATTAGTATTCTAATCAAATATTGATTGCAAATTGAGTGGCGTTTGACGGAATGTTGCGTAATTTTGTATTTTATAATTTATTTTCACGAAAAATTTGTTAGCGCGCTCTTTTCTTGACTTTTCACTTTAAAACCGTGTCGACTCTCGACCAGGAGTAAGCCAGCACGTATTTATTAAGTTAATAGCCTTGGAAACGGATAATTATATCATTTTCATTGGCTAATCTGAATGGTTTGTGCGAGGAAAATATCATTATGTTGGTGTGAGTGCCGCGAAAATATTATCAAAATCTCGATAACGGGTACGCCGAATAAGTATCATCAACTAACTATCCTTTTTTCGAATGTCCGTCTGTCTGTCTGTAACTCACTAGATATGGCTGGAATTACAACAACACTGATGATGACTGGCCGTTAACGAGGCCCGAGCGCCCGAGTGTGACAAGTCAATCAGCGCGCGGCTCAGGTTACACGCGAGGGTCGTTTTAACCCTAGAATCCTACACTGTTGCCTAACCGATTTTCCTACAAGAAGAGCCTGAGCACCCCAGACTTTGGGAGTTGTTATTTTTTTAATGAAACAATTTTAAAAATATATTTCTTTATTAGACGTAGGCCTATAAACTTAAGACCAAAAATCAAAATAAATCTACTTATTATTAATTAGTTGTATTACTTTTGGCATATTTTTATTCGATGTTCCAAAAATATCGGAGTTTTGCACTTCGTACACTGAGTTTTGCTCTTCCGGTCCTTACTTCTGGGACAGAATCCACAACTCCCCTGGGTGTGATGCTGAGGAATCAAGCTTTCATTTGGCATAGGTTTTTTAAGGATACCACAAATAATTTCTTTTGTATCCCTCCTCAAACTTGGCTTTTGCAGGCGTTCTTCCAAATAATTACTCACGAGTTGGTGTCCTACTTTTTTTTAAAGTTCTTCTGAATTTTATTTCTGATTTATTTGTTGCCTTTGAACATTTGTAAAGAACCCAAGAGTTAATTACAATACCATTTAAAAGTCTTTAAAAAATGCACATCGGCCACCATCGCGATTTTCTCTGAACGGAATATTTTTTAGCCATTGCATCGAATACGTCGACGCCACTTCTGGTTTCATTATAATAATCAATTGTTTCCTGGAGCTATACTTCATTGTTTTTGTCAGGAGAATCACGAAAAGTTAACAACGTTATGATGACCTTCTTGGTTAATTTTAGCAGACAATAGGATAAGAGAGTTAGATCCATCATACGCAAACATAGCAGTTTTTTTCTCGGTCTCATAGCTTTAAAAATAAGTCCGGTATTTCACTTTTATTTTTGCGTGTTATACCTACCATCGTCAAGTCTTTTGCAAGTAAATTCATCGCTAAAAGAATGCTGGTGAACCAGTTGTCCATGGATATTATTCGCTGGACCTTAGTTGCCCATTAAATGAAGTATGATGACTAAAAGAAGTACATATAACTAAAACTGAAATTTATCTCTAAAATTTTAAATTTAAGGTTATTGCAATAATTATATAATCACTATTATTAATTATTATTAAAATTCAAGAACTTGTAGAATAAATTAATTTATATTACACAAATACTTACGATTTTCCTACACCGGGGTGTCTGAGCAACCCGCGACACATGTACATACGTCTACAAAACTCGACAGTCGCCAAGGTACTGGCCAATCTAGAGTTACTCGGCCGCCAAGTAAAATATAGACTTATATCTACAAAACAAACGACAAAATAACAAATTGAAAACGCTGTGGGGTGCTCCAGCACCCCAAGTAGGATTCCAGGGTTAATTATCATTCTGTCCCGTGATTTTTCACGGGTTTACGGCTAGTAATTATATGTCTTCTGAAATAAAAATGGCGCCGTCCGAAGAACGAGATCGCTGAAGTATGGCGTTTTCAAGGTTGTCATAACATGTAATGACGGGAACAGAGGTGGTTAATGCATATTAAATTGTCATCAAATAAAATTGTCTTTTTATAACAAAGATGATTGAATCCTTTTGATAACCACGAATTTCCTCTCGCGATTGCCTCGTTTTATACGCACACTGCCATTGTTCTCTGTCGGAGTAGGTCCTGCATTATTACAGCCATTTGTGCGACCTTCACATGATTTAAAAAATAATTTCGACGGTCAAGAAAAAAAAAACAAATGGCGAATTCATTATTCATTGCTATATCGTGCCTGGGAAGCATACACACGCACAGCATATACCCTCGCAACCCATAGACAATTAATATATTTTTTATCATTCTTTGCCTTATCTGCGATATGTCAAAGTGAATACATAATATAGTTTGCTTCTGACAAAAGTGCAGTAAAGTACTTTCAATGTTTACACATTTAAAATCTTTAGATATTCTCATGATAAAACCTAAAGCCCTATAAGCCTTAATTATAATAGAATCGATATGTTCATCGTGTAATAATTTTCTATCATTGATCACCTATCATATCATAGCTACTAAGTACTAATAAAAAGATCTTGTAAAAAATCTAAATTTCAGACTCCTAGGGCAATGTAACCCTTTTAGCGTAAATCAACTAATATATATTTTGTCCCCAGACCATTAAGTTATCTCGGACCAAAATATTTTTATTTTTTTCCTAACAACCTGTCCCGCCCATCTTCTTGTGAACTTCGCGACTGAAAAACACTGACCCATAAAAACCAAGTTTTTATTATACTCCCTTTCTCACTGAATCAGTTTTCGTGGCTACTGCACGCGTCGGGGTCATTACTCATTTGTATTGATTCGAATTTGAAAAAACCATTAAAAATTCCAAAAATATACTATAATTATTATTTTTTTTAAACGAAAATTTATTAGATCATTTTTATCGTCGCCACGAGTCTGCTTGCAAAGTATCAGCCCGATTGGATCACGGGAAAGGGGTTAAAAATCGATCCAAAGTTTTTCCGGCAGACAACAAACCGCAGACGCTACGAGTTACAAGAAAGGGAGTAAAAACAGGTTGAATTTCCTTAGTTTACTTAGGAAACCAGATATCTCGGTCACAGTTGGTGGCTGCCGCCTGCTGTTTGTCGTCGTTTGTATGCGAAGCTGTCGTCGCGGGAAGCGAGTCAGGGTTGCCACTGGCCACGTTTGTGGGTTGCGGTGACAAAACATTACGTCTTCATTTACTAACTAGTCCATAAAAGTCATGTCAAATCGATGCAAATATTAGTTGATTATTGATAAAATGATTGTAATGGTTGACGGACTATAAAAATTATGTTTTCATGTAGTTATTTCCCTGCAATGATCCGCGGAATCCCAGCGTTTTACCTCTCGTTGTATTTTGATGAATGTTAAAAAAGCGACATTTTATCACTTACGAAAAAAATGGAAACGTTGTTTAATTTCATTTAGGTAACTTGAAAGTTTACAGGGCATGGTTTGACTCTGCCCTGTGGTTGACAGAAATGTAAAGCCAAGGGAATGAAAGTTTATCTTTGGGAAATGGTTATAATTTTGGTTTATTCCTTTTTAGGGCAACTTTTTTTTTAAAATTCAAAAACCGGATGGTAGGTACATTTCACATAAAAAATGTTTGCGAGTGATTCAGAGCAGATTTCACGTTGCTGGACGTTTTATCAACCATTGAACGTTCGTGAGAACATCTTGCGTAACTGAGGCAAACGTCATGGTTGCTTGAATATTTTCGACTCATTATCAAGGCAGGAATCAACCTGTAAATTTTTTGCTACTAGCTATGAAACACCCTCTATAACAGATAAACGTTTTAATAACTGATTTTGTAACGACGAGAATACAGATCGACGTGTTTGAATATGATTATCTAGCAAAGAGTAATGGTATCACATTTGATAACTAATTTGATAAATCAACGGCATATTAATTTTAAATTTCCGCTCTGGCTTTAAAATCAGTTATTATAAAAACGTTTATCTAAATTTCGTGTACCTATTGGATGGTAGCGTATATGTTTCTTACTTACTTATTTACCATCACTCAGTTTTCCCGTGGGGGTAAGCAGAGAGGATAGAGCGCCACACTATTCTATTCTGACATACAGCTCTCGCCTCGTCCACATTCATTTATCTTCGCATGCAAGCTCTATGGTTGTTTAGGTTTCTAACGGGACCATCTTCCATTATGTGGTCGTGTCACGTCTTCCGCTGTCGCCCTCTCTTTCTGGCACCCTCTACACCTGCGTTTTTATCTTTCCTCGTTCAATCGCTCAACATGCCCAAACTTTTGTTTCTAAGCCCCTCGATTGATACGCTGGTAGAATTTCATGGAATATTCAATATGTGAATCAAGTTTTTTTTTGTGAACATGATGTTTTAACATTCATTTTATCTGTAGGATTATTCTACTGACCTGCGTTTTCCTTGGCGAAGCATGGGTGACCTCCGCAAGGTCGCTGATTCGCATCGCTTCGTGGCGTAGGTATTTTCATATAAGCTGCAATACAGTGCGTAATATGAGCATTGTTTCGTTGTGTTAAGTTTACGTATACGCCCCTCTCGTATCCGTAAACTTAACACAACGAAACAATGCGCGTATTACGCACTGTACCCACACTAACTCAATTGCAAGCTTATATAAAAAGACCAATGAACGACCAATCTACTACTTGTCTACTTGTCGAGTAGTACGAATAGTACTACTGTCGATATGTCGAGTAGTTCTATTTGTCGAGTAGTACAAATCTACGAATAGCTTGTTGGTGTAATATCATGACGCTTGTCTAGTGGTTTAATGCTTGATGATTCGAGCCCCATTCCAGGACAACCAGCAAGTTCTATTTTCATAGCACATGCCTCTGGCTTACTTTGAAAATAGTAAGAATATCGATGCGACACTTATTCCGTGTTCTCATCTCTATTTAAAACAATTAAATAAACGAGTGGACGCAAAGCAGATTGAATTAATTTGTTTATCTAAAAGATTTTAATGGCTTCGAATGTTTTAATAACTCGTAACTTTTGGAAAGAGGGCAATTATTACGAGATAGTCTGAGCAGTGTGGCAGCGCGAAACCAATCTGCCCTTTCTCTTTTGTTGTATTCGCAGTTTCCTTGGGCGATAGGTTTATTCGATTTGCGAGTTGGGGAAAGCAAAGTTATAACTCTTCGTAGCAGTCAGCGTATTGATTAACTGATTAGAGCTCTCCTCCCACCGCCCAGGAAGTCTTGTGCTCTTGAATGGTACCTGGAGACATCACGGCTTATTGCCGATTCATGGTTCTTCGTAAATTACACTTAATAATAATAATAATAATATTGGATTATTTTTATAGCGCCATTTTTGTGAAAATTTCACATCAAGGGCGCTTTACACACAAAAAACTCTTACATAATAAAATCATAGAATCACAAAATGAAAAATAAAATGAAAAAGAAAAGAGAAAGAAAAACAGTTCAAAACATAAAATAGTAAAAAAAAAACATCGTTAAAAACGACAATATTAAAAAGTTTCTGGGAAAGATTTTGTAAACAAGTGCGTTTTAAGTCTTTTCTTAAATAAAGTCTCTGAATCAGTGTTTCTTATCAGGGAGGGCAAAGAGTTCCACGCTTTGGGGCCCGCCACCGGAAATGCCCGTTCGCTGAACCTAGTTTTCTGGAACTGACTTGCCGGTTCCACAATCCTTCCCATCGCTGAAGTAGACGCTGACCTAAGAGTTTGACGTCTCCCATTTATGTTGTCTGGAATACAGAGCTCCTGAAGATACAGAGGCGCCATGTTATGAGTTGCCTTGCAACCAACACAGTTTGAACTCTACTCTTTCAGGAAAACGAAGCCAGTGCAATTCTCGCAGAAGGGATGTTATGTGCGAGAATTTTGACGTTCCATATATGATCCGTGCTGCAGCGTTTAGAACAGATTGTAGTCTATCGAGCTGAAACATCGGTAGGCCAGCGTAGATACCATTGCAGTAGTCCACACGTGATACAACAAATGCATTAATAAGTGAACTTCTTCTTACATTACACTTGTTAAATTTATACTTTTTTCTCATAATGCACAACAACGATTATAATATTCATTGCAATGAACTCCATTTGCATTCAGTATGGTACTAAGTATAGCAATATCGTATTAAGTGTACAGTAATCCCTCGTTTATCGCGGTTAATCCGTTCCGGACTCTACCGCGATAAGTGAATTTCTGCGAAGTAGGATTCTTTGTTAATTAATTGAATATTTTCGTGGTCAGAGCATAGAAAACCTATTTACGACACTTCAAATAAGGGTATAAACATCCTATACACGTAATAAAACCCCTCTAGTCACCACAATACCATTATTACATACATATACGGAGGTCATTTATATAGCAATCAGACGCTTACGCAAAAAACTTATACTTTATACGAAACTCACCCTTCCAAAATGTATGGCATATCAGAGCGCCGATAAGGTCGAATTTTGATTGGCAAGGTAAAAAGTACATCCGCTTCCGTCGGATGTTGATAAGTGACTCGCCGCATTTGCGAACGTTTCGAGAAATATTAAAAAAAAAAAAATGGATGGATACTTTATAAAAGCGGTTAAATATAAAACTATTCTGGAGCGGCAGGGACCGAGCACTTGTATGGGCGTTGAAAATATATTTTAATACGTAGTTGTAATTCTGAAATACAGTAAGAACTTTAAAAAATATAACTTGTACGTAAGACAATATTTGAAAAAAATCGCGATAGGTTGAAGCAGCTTAAGTCGAAGCGCGAGTGGCGAGGGATTACTGCAATCTGAATTGTAGTGTCCCGTTTGACAAAAATATTTGAATCCTGCTAGCGGCTAACGTCTTAAAAGGGCTTAACTCATTCATTAAATGTTTTCATAGAAACTATCTAGAAATTTGTATTTATTTAATTAATTTATGTTACAAATTATCTAGACCAACAACATTGAAATGAAAGTACATGGCGTTTTTTCTATATATTAAAAGTAAATAAATTAGGCATTACCATTATCTTTTGTGGAGTTTTCTTTGTATAATTAATTTGTCCCCCAAAACCGTTGTTAATTTCAGATTCTAAAGCACATATTAGTATGTGCCTAGTTAAACAGATAACGAATACACCGTAGTCATTGGATGTCATTGTTGTCTTAATAATATGTCTTCTATTATACATTTAAAAACGGCACTCCAACAATTGCGCACAAGACAACTGCGCGCCGACAATCACGCGCAGACAACTGAGTGCGAGCTAAAAGTGCGCAGTGCGATCCCGACAATAGCGCGCAAAACAAAACTATAAAATTAAATATTATTTTTAAAAAAAATAGCTTTTTTAACCTAATCTATGGTCAATTAATAGTGGTGGGAATTTTGTGAAAGAATCCATGAAATTCTCTAACAATGGATCACATTAAAGAAAAGATTGGTTGAAAAACGTCAAATTTCATCAAGAGAATGGAAGTTATTTTTTCCTTGTCAATGCTAAAATATTGATTCGAATATTAAAGAGATGAAATTACATTTTTATGTCCGTTATATTCATGAAGCGTTACGTTTAGTTATTATTTGCTCTTCAGCTTTGTGTAATACTCCAAAATGACATACATGGGAACTAATGTCCTCATTTACTTTTGTATTGCGCGCTATTGTCGGCGCGCAACTGTCGGGCCACCGACAAAAAAGTGCAGCAGACAGAGCAACCAAGTTCTTATTTTTCTTCCTTAGCAGCAATACAATATACCAACCTTACTCGAATTGTATAATGTAAACATTTTATGTCAAAATACAAGAAACGCGCAAATTTATTTTTATTGTGTATTTGGGAAGTATGTTTAGTAGAGACGGCAAGGCTGAGAACGATATCGAAAGGAGAGTGACTGCGGGGAAAAAAGTAAATGTTGCTCTGAATGCAATTATGACCAATAAGAACCTGTCAAAGGAAGCAAGACTAGCGGTACATAATGGCGTTCTAGTGTCAACTCTGATGTATGGAAGCCTGGAATTGACAAAAAGGAATGAAAGTATACTGAATGCGGTGGAAATGCGATCACTAAGGCGTTTGTATGGAAAATCTTTGGTCGATAGAGTGAGGAATGAACAAATTAGAAGTGAATGTAATGCTGGCTGTAGTGTGGTAGATAGAATAAAGATAGGAGTGCTGAGATGGTTGGGTCACGTAGAACGCACGAGCGAGGAAAGGATGGTTATGAAAATATATAAGGCAAGTTGAAGGTAACAGGAATAGGGGGCGTCCGCGAAAGACCTGGCCAGATTCTACAAGTATTAGAGGATGGCGCTGTTAAAAGCCTTAACAATCGTAGAGCATGCGTGAGAAGATGTATGAACATAACCGAAGCAAAAGTAGTGTGCCAATATAGAGTAATATGGCGTTCTATCTTCTATGCCTACCCCTACGGGGAAAAGGCGTGACGGTTAGTTAGTTAGTGTACAATATACATAGTAATAAATATTCGAACCTAATGGCAATATCCAAAAAATGTAAAGTTTTTTATTATGAATTAATCTCTTAACAAATTCCGTCAGCACCTCGGTACATTATACAACTTGAACAGTTTTGGCACGTGGCCACAATTTGTCACGGCCTCTTTTGAAATTCTTTTTGATTATTTGCTATTTCGCTAAGGCTTTTCCCCCGCCCGTTTCATCCTTCACCTCCCACACGGCGGAGAAAGTAGCCGCACTGAGTAACGAGCTCGAGTAAAAATACTCGTGTTTGTCAGGACTAAATAATTCGCCGAAAGAAGAGGACGCCTATCGTTCTCCCGTTCCTACTTCTACTTTTGTTCACCCAGCCGCATTGGGTTGGGGGGTTTGATATAAATGTTGGTAGATTCGTGACCTTTAAACGTTCTACACGACCATGTTTTTATGTAAAGTGCCTTGAATGGATACTTTGTCTAAAATATATTTTGATTAAAAGACTTGATAGTTTTTAATCACATCTCGTTTCATCCACATTCAAACGTCTTCTCTTATTCTTAGCAGTTGTTGGGGCTTCTGTCAGAATCTTCCGGTAGCTGGTACAACCCGTCGTGCCAGGCCATCCTCTATTTCCGGTGCCATCGACACTATCTTTCTCTCCCATTATTTATATAATATTCTCTCTTCACTCAACATGACCGAACCACCTGAGTGACCCCTTTTTAATCCTGTTCACCGTGTTAAAATGAAATTTATATTATTTCCTAATTTGTAAAAATTGAAAATAGTTTTTTTTACAAGGTGTATAACATTTCATTTGTTATTTTTATTATTTTACATTTTATTATTAGGTACTATTCATATTAATTAGGTCATGGTTGCTTCAACATTTTCGACTCATTATCAAAGCAGGAACTCACCTGTAAAGTTTTTACTACTAGCTATGAGACACTGTATACATTTTCTGTATATACGGAAATTCTCATTTCCACTGCAGTCTAATTTCGTTTCGCTTCTGCCTCTGGTCCAGGCTTAATTTCCATACATTAGTGTTGGTACCAGAGCTCCGTTGCGTTTAGGCTAGTCTTGCCTCAGTTGACAAGTTCCCATTAGAAGTCACACGAAACTACTATAATATATCCGTAGTATTGGAATTTTGTGTTTAAAATTAAATTTAGTGCGTACGAAATGTTTGAAAATCCTCGCGATTTCAGTGAATATTTGGAACACGCGGTCTGCTAATTTGATGACCTC